>JAWPHD010001610.1:0-306326 GCA_037043455.1 Cyrtodaria siliqua
CAATGTTATTGAAGATTATTTTGTGCATAAATTGTGTTTATTTCTAATAAATTTGATGTGAGCTGTGTTTTGTATTGCGTTTTAATTTATTAAACCAATACTCTATTCAAATAATGAATGGGATTGGACAACACGCAATGCCTATATAAGATTTCTACCGCTCTAATTCATCGCGAATCATACTATGACATACTTTGATACATTTATTTTTTCCCAAAAAAAGGATGGGCCTAGACGAGGTTTAATTTTTCTTTGCCATAATTTATTAAGATTATAGAACAATACCACAAGCGTATTATCCATCAATATATCTGTGACTAATTAGAGCAAAATCTGCGATATTGTCGATAAAACTAGTGAATAATAAATAGACACTATATAATGTTTCAATGAAACTGACAAAATGTGACCGAACAACTATTAAAGGCTATACTCTATGCATTCGAATTATTTGATAAACTGATTTCACCTATACTAAATTATTTAGCCGAGGCATAGGGATTTGATAAAAGGCAAACGAGCAAAGGTTTTTGTAATGGTATATTAGGGTATATTAAAAACCCAACATATTTTTATATACAGTGAACCTGAGGACTGAATAAAATACTGTTGGTCTCACAAGTTAGTCATTTGTCATCAACTTGGGTTTTTGAAGTATGGCTAGTTCAGGGAGTTGGCGACAGGGACTTGTTTCTCATCATGTTCAAACTCAAATATGTATTTGTTCAATATTGGATTATGAACCGTATCTTGACATTTTAAATAATTTCAAATTATCCTTTGCGTTTACAAGACGTAGACTTTCTTTTCTTCTCACACATTGCACGTTTGATGCGGTTGTTGGAGAATCCCATAAGTCAGCCTTTTGAAGAACGGACATTCAGACAACGACAGCGCCTAGTAACATTACGTTATTGATTGTAAAAGTTATAAAAAAAATATTTTTATTTTTATTTATTTATTTATTATTATTTTTTTCTTCCTTTTCTTATTTCTTTATTTTCTTGTCTTTATTTTTTTTCTGTTTACATGTGAACGAAATTATTAAATTTGCATCTGCTTAAATAAAAGTTAATCAAAGTTGAGTTTTATTTTTTTCTCGATTATTCTAGCACATGTTTAACTATGTTATAATAAACAATTAATTTGCAAAAACAATATTAAGATATTAAGCCCGTCTCTCCATGGCCAGGATAGTAAAGATGATACGTCTAAAACATTCTCGCCTCCCACTGCTGCGGGATTGAAGGCCACTGGGAGCTTGACTTGTCAAGTGAGAAAGAATACCCCTTTTCCCTTGTTAGAACCAGTACTATCGAAACTTCAAAATGTTTGGTCTGAAAAACTAAAGGATAAACAAATATAATACATAAACAAAATACGTGAAATTCGTTCAATTATAAAAGGTAATGGAGGCGATCTAGAAGAGCGAAGGGTGTCAATCAAAATATAAATAATAATCCTGATAATTTAAGTCAGTTCCATATGAAATGTTAAATGAATTAAAATTAGCCGCATGCTAACTTCGGTTTATTTATTGTTAATAAAAATGTTAATTCTGCGACTTTTTGTTGTTAAATCCAAAATATTAATTAAAACTATACATTGCTAACGTTTATGCTTTTAATTTAAAAAAAAGTTTATTTTGATCACAAAACAATAATTTATGAGAGATAAGTTTTCCATACCAAATTATTTCGAGTAACAATTCAACCGTATGGTTCATGGAGCCTAGTTTAGTGCATATGCAGATGAAACTGAAGCACATTTTGAGCGTTTTTTTTGTAACTGGATTGTAAACCATAATAATAATTCTTCCAGTTCGCATCCTATCCCATTACATAGCGGAAGCAAATAATAGAATTATAAGTATAATTATTTCGATATTAGTGAGATATAGGGTCTTATAGAAACCACAGCGTCCAAACGCAATGGCATCGTAGGTCCGCACTGTAATGCAAACAAGGAGCAATATTTAATTAATTATGCAATGAAACAGACACAATGCAACAGAAAGGGTGGTGAAGACCGGGTTACCGACTTGGAACGGCCAGTAGGCAATAAGGACTACAGGTTAGCTTGAATCGATTTGATGTGAACACAATCCTCGCTACTATCCTGTCTACAATAGACAAGATAGTATAGACAAAACTACACCCCATCAAACAAAATTCTCTAACAATACAATCCACATCCAGAGAACTTAACAAAAGAAACACTTAGATGTTGTTCTTAAGCTATATAAAAGAGAGTATGATAATGGACCTTTGGAAACGGCCGAGCACTGTTCATGACTGTTCAAATATAAAATCAGAAAAATCTCAGGATTTATCCATAATTGTACTGAACAACCACAGCAGTTGCAGCCAAAGATAAAACCAATCTAGGGTACGGCCAGAAAACCAGGGGGACGAAAATGTATTCATTGTTTGTCAAGTTAAAATACAATAATTGATAGTTCAAACAAATAACAATAACCTATAATGCTCAGTTATATAATTAATCATGTTTTGTTCGTACATTATATTGAACAAGACCAGCAATGTAGTATCGTTAACATGTTTAAACCAAATTGATTACCTCCCATTAACCTCTAAACTAAAAACGTGTGCTCATAACATTGAGTAAGAACATCAATTTAGTATTGTTAACATGTTTAAAATAAACTAATTATCTCCCATTTACCTTATATGTAAACCTGACATTTCAAACATGCTGTTAACTGTACTTTAAAGAAATAATTGTAGTAGCTATATCTGGGTCATTCCGTATGATCTAGCGCGTAAACACTTCCCCAATCAGTTTCGAGTAGAGTGCATTTAGTAGGATTTGTATTAATGGGAGATATATAAATGACACAAAGCAATAGTATGAGAACAATGAATGGTTTGGATGAATGGTTTCTGAATCGGTAGGTACGTCGATGCATTTATTTTAAATTAGTGTGTGAACTTGAAATGAAACTAAATGTTATCTTGAAAGTGCAACTAGAAACACCTTTGACAGATGTACAACGTTTCAGCTTGTTAAAGCTTGATTTTTCAAAAAATATTCATGAATGTCACTTTTAATATTATTTTCTTAAACACGGTCCTATGGTAATATAGTTGCCATATGATAAAATGTTGTACATTCGTAAACTTGAGACTATTGATATACTTTGAAGCCACTGTAGTAGTTGTAATAATGCCACTGAAGAACCATGTTTCAATATCAATTTCAATATCAATTTACATGTTCATGTTATATTTAGCTATTGTGATCACTTTTCGTCCGACGTTCGTGTGTCCGTAAACACTAGCAATGAAACCTGCAGAAGTTCATAATCATCGTGAGACAAGAGTTTTAACTTTATCGTAAGTAAGACGAATTATAGTGAATAAACAATGTTTATATCTTACACTGGATTGAACTTCAGTAGATTAAATTGAAGTTTTCGGGTTGATAAACATGATCTGGAAAATCAATGTGTTTTGAACGGCTTACAATACCATGTTCATGTTTAGAAAAACAAGTCGGCAAAATGATATTGTTATTGTCATATTACCGTTAGTTTCATTGATGAATATTAATATAAAACTCGATCAGGAAAAGCAGCATTCAATAACGACGGTCAACCACAAACACACACAGGACGGGTTTAAACCAGGTTCGAGAGTGCAACAAACCTCACACTTACCCTACTGTCAACCCAGTAAACTGGGACATTTTAAATAAAGAAATCCCCGCCATGAACTATTGTCTAATCAACAAGGCAGCATTAATAGGCAATATAAGTAAAACACAAAGATGAATGTACTCCATGACTTGGCAGACACCCGAGCAACAAGAGAATAGACCATTGAGGGCACGACAAGACAATACTGCCAACAAACATCAAACGTCACCGTCCTTTTGGGCTTTATGTAGGCGTCATCACAGGGTCCACCGACTATCGCAATTCGAAATATTAAAGGACCGTGGAATTACAATGAAATGTATCGGGATGCATAGTGCGGACAAGGAAAGTATTCGCCGTGGCGCATTTGAGTAAGTGTATTCGATTCCAGAGTCTTGGTTTATACAGTGTTTTTTTAAAGCTCTGCTGCAAAGCAAAATCTACACAAGCAGAACCTTGTGTGCATAGCCTTTTATTAATCACACACTTCGGTTATTTGGTACGGTACTGTCTACTTTTATTTGGTAGTCGCTACACTAGGCTACACATATTAAAGTTCTCTAGCCATGTTTTGTTTCATGAACATCTTTATGTTTATTTAAATCGAAATCAATGCACAACAATATATATTTACAATTCACACATTGCAGTATCTATGAAAAGCGAGAATAAAATTGTATTTGATGACGTTGAAAACTTTGAACAGGTAAATTAATCCACAGGTAAATGTAGTTATAAATGTGCAGCTATACAATTCAAATTTACCTCATTCCCCGTGCAGTTACGCAGTGGTAAAAGTAGTATCTACGTCAGGCAAATACCACGTATTGTTAAATACAGCTTAGTAGCGTTTTTAAATATTTATCTCCCTCCGGGACTATCAAGAATTGTTCATATGATGTCTAAGAGTTAACTGATAATACTGCAAAATGGGTGGCCATTCACCTTTAACATTATCCAATGAGTCTAACTGGGACCATTGGTCCTTAGCCTTGTCCTTTGTAGATTACGTTGGAAAGGGATGTAATTGTAAACAGGCGTCCCCTATGCTAGATTATATAAGTAAAAACAGTCAGCCATGTGCCATCATCCCCTTGAACTTTTAATTAAATACATTTTCCCAGCGGCACCGTCCCATTGCTCTTATACTGCAGTTATTATGCGCCGCTCTCCCATTGCACATATATTGCAGTTATTATTAAATACAGTTAGCCTTGTTTCACCGTCCTCTTGTACATATATTGCAGTTGTTTATATCATATTTTCCTCCAGACGTAACTAGTGCTTTATTCCTTGGTTATTTAGTCGCTTCCGTGGTCGAGAGGGTAAATACTGCGTTTGAAACCTTCTCGACTATCACTGTTGCAGGTTCGAATCGCACTGGGAATATCAGCACTTAAGTGAGACAGTGTTGATTCTTGCAGATGACAAAATGTTACAGTACTAATTCTACACAGATATAAGTGCGTGATATGCCTCCACGACCACCATACTAATTATTGAACAATGGGTACATACTCTTAGCTCGATCGGCCTTGCGAATTGGCTATTTTAAAGATTCAAATGTAATGCAGCGTGGCAGGAGGTGCCATGGATCGGTTGACATGCATCGGTCCCTAGTGACTACAGATTGCATTGAAATCTTACATGTGACATATTTTTCAGAAGTTTAACAATCCATAAACGGGTTTAACTATATTAAATGCATCTTGTTTTGTGACACATTTAAAATGGAGGATTATTATGTAAAGAAGGCTAAAAATATCGGACAGGGAAAGCAGCATTCAATGACGACAGTCAACCACAAAATACAAAAACAAACACGCAAACAGACAAACGAAAATGCAAAAGTAATAAAAAATGCAAACGACATCACAAACACAAAATGGTTGACAATAGGGCTACCGCCTTGGAACGGTCAGTGGCAAAGTAGACCACTGGGGGTTTAAACCGTTTCTAGGGTGCACCAAACCTCAAACTTACCCTACTGTCATCCCATTCAAACAGGACAGTGTACATAAAGAAATCCCCGACATGATCTAAACTCTAACCAACAAGGCAGCATCAATAGGCAATATAAGTAAAACACAAATAAAACCTTTATTTGATATAAAATATGTTTAAAATAAAATAGTTTGTGTCTAGGTTTTGTACACTAGTATTGTGATGTTGTGCAAGGAAGCAGGATTTTCTTTCGAAAAAGGAGATCCAGGTTCATGTCCTGGCGGAGACGTCTTTCACACTTACTGAGCTGTACTTATAAAAAAATAGTTTGTTTGCAAAGAACCAGCAATTTGAAAGAAATGCATTTTTATAAAATAATTGATCACATATTTATAGTACAATTTATTTGTTTTGATATCATTGGATTATTGATTAAAATGTGTAATTGATATGATCTATGAATCATTAATGTGCATTACAAAAATGAAGTACAATTGAGTGTGTAGAAATATATCTAATCCGTCATGTGTTTATAATTATGTTTACATCTTATGTATTTAATGAGAGAAACTGTTAAAGTTTAGATATCGAACAAAAACTACATTGCTTAGCGGACATCACATACGTATATATTTAATAATGTGCATATGTAGTTTAATTACTAAATTAATATTATCCTAACAATAACTGAATGATGAAATGCATTACGCTTTTAAAACAGTATGTAACTCAATGCCTAAATAAGATAGTTTTAACTAAAATATCGATCTTAAAATAATGTCCATATTCTCCCTATATATCATAGTCATTATCTTTAATTAACAGTTAGGCATTGGCAACTTCAAGATTTGGGATCATCAAGCCCAATCGTTGTGGCGGTTAAAATTGTGTGCTGTTGATTTTATGAATATTGAGTTCTGCTCAACCCGGGGCTAGGGGGCATGAGCGGTAGCTAGCATATTTCATTACCGCTCATGAACAGTCTCAATCAAACCGAGACTGCAATATTTTGTATGTGTCGTGCTCGGTCGTTTCCAAAGGTCCATTATCATACTCTTTTTCAAAGTAGAATATCATTTAAGCCAGTTCTAGGTGGCCTGAGAGGTGTTGCAATTTACATTACAACTCATGAACAGACTCAATAAAACCGAGTCTGCTACTTTTATCTGTTGTTTTTGTTTGTTGCTTCCAAGGGATCCAATTTTCAGTATTTATTATACTATGAATACGTGATTAATGCCAGTGATAAAACATTGTTCTTTTGTATGCATCGTTGATATTTTCAAACGATTTACACTCGTATGCGTACTTGCCGATCTGTATAACGATTATTGAAATACCGACAACAACACACGGCCGACTTAATATAACATTATCATCTAGCTATTTCACACAATTTGAAGATTGTTTAAAAGTGTTATTAAACTGTCGTCTCATTGAAACTTGATATTTTAAATAACAACAATGGTGTACGAAGTCAACTGCTTTTAAATGCACAGCTTTCCAGGACCTATTTCCCAACGCTAAATGATCATTAATTGAAAAAACATGGGAAGTTTGCTTATCTTCTGTTAACATGCTACATGACGAATTAGTTCATTTAAATTGAGGTCCGAGAAAAGTTTTATCTATGAAAATCATTCGTACATTTAACAGTAGGGTACAGCAGTATATAATAATTCAAACTTTACTTTTATGAAAAAGAACACAAATATAACAAGTAAGCTGTACTAAATATAAAACTTTGTTGATAATTTGTTGTTTTTAGATTAAAAACACAATTAATGAAACACCTGCTTTTATGTTTTAATATGTTGGCTCCATACACAATCTATATTGGGAGGACCTCATCAACTGAAACAAAATAGAATACCTCAATATTCTCAAGCAAATGTATGTCTAACAGTGATTTACAGTTACCTATGCACCCCGCCCCCAAATACAGTAGGCTGAAAATTGGTCTATAAGCTATATACCATCTCTGTCCCATGGCATGCACTGTCACATGTCATGTCTGTGGGTTCGCTCCATGGCCGAGACATGGCTGATGGGAAAGTGTATTCTTCATCTGTCTAGGAATTGTTGTTCCAGTACATTAGAGGTCCGAGTATTAACTTTCATACCACATCCAACCCCTTCTCCGACTTGACATGCAAAAAATAAAAATAAAAAATCGGTGATCAAAATAAGGGAAACATGTTTGGAAGATACTCTCATTGGTTATCAAAAAACGTTCTCATTTCAATGAAAAGGAGTTAATTTTAACATTGCAACTGATTTATCACAAAAAAAGCATGTTAGCGCATTTTAAATAACGACAGAATTGGCAATCTTTGTCAATACTGAACATTTAATTTTGACAAAGCAACACGTTTGTGTAGCGAAACAAGTTGATTGTATTGCATGGAGGTAATTCTGATGCTTCGCTAAGAAAAAAACAAAAAACATTGTTTTTAAAATCACATCCCTACCTATCATTTCTAAAAGCTTTCAACAATTATACCATTGTTCATATGTTTAATATACACTGTGATGAAAGTTGTACGGAAGGAAATGTATAGTCAAATCCAAGATGGCGGAAGTTCACGTTTCCCCGAGGTAGGTGCTCAACTTCATCCTGTATTTTCCTATCCTCATCCGCCAAACACTGAGTAAGACTCTACTATGTACGAGCGATAAATATCTACGTTCCGTCTTGCGGTTTGAAGAATGAAATGTGATACAACAGTGTCACGTTGGAGTCTTTCAAACTGAGTCGAGGACATTTTGCAAGTTTCTTTCTGTCAGGAAAATGCAAGTTTCTTCGAACCTGTTCTTTCTGATAGTCAAATCCATTTATCTAGAACATGTCAACAAATGACTAAAAATAGCTTCCACGAATGATCAATTAGGCGTTTTAGTATAATACACAATTTGAAACACGAACGGTTCAGTCACTGCTTGTTGATGTACGGTCTAGACACAAATTAAATGTGGATATATAACGACGTCAACGTTAAAGTCATCTCTCCTATCATGTATGTTATGTCTGTAATAATTCGAGAAATGACGATCGCGGAGTGCTGCTATGGTATATGAACTGTTGTTCTCAATCAAACTGAGCTCTAGATGATCACTGTTAGTAACCATATGAGCAAAACATGGATCATCACTACTGAGCATGTCATATAGATATCGAGATGTAATATTAAACAAATCCCGAATCGATAATATCATCATGGCTACATCAAATCCAAGTAACACCAGGATTACCAACAACCTCTCCCAACAGCTCGCGGTTTTCGGTTTACCTATCTTATAAATGTTTTATATAAAATACTTAACATGTTATAAGTATCATGGTGGGCGTTTGAAAAGAAATGGCTGACATTATTATAAGGAAGAAAAGTAGTTCTCTAGCAAATGTATTCTGTAAAAGCTGAATCAATGTATCACTGGTCAGGACATTTGGAAGAGTGGTGTAAAGTGCTGAAATGTCGTAGATGCTTAGAGTGGAGACTTTGAAATGCATACACCGTAATTTATCAAGATAGTTTCTGGGGGTTTTGATCGAACACAACAAATTGATTCTTCAATTTTCTAAAATCGTTTCGCGATATTTTATTACATAGTCTATATTGCGAAAAGGCAGAGGTCAACAATTTTGATATATTAATAGTAATAGTAATAATACTAGAGATTTGAATTTGCGATAAAACGTTTTTTGGAATGTTTGTGAAGTATTGGAATGATTTGGTTGTTTGTTTCTATGTGTTTTACGTCATTTTCAACACATGTACCGTTATATATGATGGTCTATTGTTTGTGGTAGTAGCATAACGCCCACTTTTCATGGGTAGAACCAGTCCTGTAGACTCCTACCATCCGTAAGAATCGACACTTCCTCACTTATAAGTCGAGCACCCAGTGAGATTCGAACCCGCAGCTGTGAGAGACGAAGGGTTACAACGCAACGTTGTTAACTATTCGACCACGGAGACGCTACAAGTCTTAAAATGACGTTTCTTTTAAATATGTATTACAAATGTCATGCAATCAAACATATATATGTTTTTGTTCGACTCACCCTTCATTTCATCTTCTAGTCAGGTTAATTTGTCCTCTGCATCACGAATCATTGCCGTCTGCATGCGGAGACTATTGACATATGCCTGGTACGCTCGAAGTTTCTAATCACAAATAAATGTACACAGCATATAACTTCATAATGTTTTACCAGTAAATATAATGAGGATGAAGTTAAACAGCGTGTTTCGTATTGATAATTATGTTTTGTAATAATTACGTTCTAATTAATCATGTTGATTGTTGTTACCAAAAATCATTGAACCCCGATGTTCAGTATGTAATTACACCAGATATGTATTGAAAACAGTTTTATAGACCCATTATTTCAAGTGGTCCAGATATAAATATTTCTTAATATGTAGCATTATACATAAGGGTTTGTGTCAACAAACCTGTCGTCCTAGACCTTGAGTGTCATTGTACTGTAGTTGTAGTCGTTTAACGTCCGTGTCGTATTCTTGATATCCACCGGCTCTTAAATAGCGTCTCTCGGTTATCTTTCGGTTGACCACCTGGTACAATTCGTCAAGTGTATGCTTAGATCTGTCCAGCGATGCTTGCATGCCGGCTTTTTTAATACGTTCATATGCTCTCTCAACTTGATTCTGAAACGTATTTAGAAACTAAAAGCTAATAGTGCTATTTTCATTGTTATTTACAAGTGTTAGGCTGAGATATTCAGGATTTAAGAATAATATATTTGCATTTGTGTATCATCACTTCATTTGAATATGTGTGATACAAGACACTGTACCTTTATAACGTGTTGCGTCTCGTGCTACTCAGTGTGATACCTTTATCAGAAAAATTAATAAACAGAGAAATATTATTAAAACACTGATATGTTCGACCTACAGCACATACTAACAGTTTGTTAATTATTATTCATAAGAAAATTGAACGAAAAGTATCGACTTAAAGAATGCGCACAGCACATTTTAAAACGATGCAAGCTGTTTCCGTACATGTATTTACCTTGAACATTATCCAGAAACAATCGTAGGTGCCATGTACCGCAATATCCTTGAACACTTTATTTGCTTTCCCAAAGTATATCACATGAGCTATAACCAAAGCATCAAAATCATCAAACGGTCGCTGATCCTGTTCCCTTTGCATTCCCTTGCTATACGTGGTAAACGCTTCGGCAACTGCTCCGTTATTTTCTTTTGGTCAATGAAAAATTGGAGAAATAACAACATATTTTTAAAACACATATCATTTTGACAATATGTTTAGGTCACAAGCCTAACTCGTATATGAAACATGATTTAATTGACCAAATTAGGAAAAAAAACATGAAACAGAATTTGAACAAAACCGCTGATGATTCACATTCTAGAAATATGGACGTCAACATTAACATGGCATCAGGGTTTCCATTCATCTAATGCAGTTCATCGATAGTATATGTTAAAGGGGAACAACTGATTGATAACCGTGTTCAGTGACGTTATACGAAGGTTCGCATTTTAATTTGCTACATCTAGCTGTGAGTATTGTTCGGCGCTTCTGTATTTTATTTAAAACTCAGTAACGTTACCGTCTCACATGACATTGAAGTGATAAACAAGTAGAATACATACAGTAAATTTAACACATAAAATGCGAATCAATTTCATTGACGAAATTCAAAGCCACATATGTTCGGGGTCAATGATAACATGACAGAGATATGACAATAACAAATGCAAAAAAAAAAAAACAATCGGTGATCAAAATAAAGCAAACATGTTTGTTTCTGTGTTTTATGCTTGACTGTCCTCCTTGAATGCTACTTTCCCTGTCCGATCTTTTTATATTTCTTTGAAAGATATATCACCAATTCTTCTCCTTTCAATGATAAGGGAGGTAATTTTAACATTACGAACTGATTTAACGCAAAAAAACATGTTAGCGCTTTTTAAATAACGGCAGAATTGGCAATTGTTGTCAATACCGAACATTTAATTTTGACAAAGCAACACGATTGTATAGCTAAAAAAGTTGCGTGTATTGTATGGAGGTAATTCTGATGCTTTGCTAAGAAAAAAAACAAAACACATTGTTTTTAAAATCACATCCCTACCTATCATTTCTAAAAGCTTTCAACAATAATATCAATGTTCATATGTTTAATCTATACTGTGATGTAAGTTGTACGGAAGGAAATGTATAGTCACTTCCAAGATGGCGGATGTTCAAGTTTCCCGAGGTAGGTGTTCAACTTCATCATGTTTTGTATGTTTATTGAATGAGAATTTTCCTATCCTCATCAGCCAAACACTGATTAAGAATCTATTATGTACGCGGCGATAAATATCTACGTTCCGTCTTTCTGAGTCGAGGACATTTAGCAAGTTTTTTTCTGTCAGAAAAATGCAAGTTTCTTCGAACCTGCTCTTTCCGATAGCCAAATCCATTTCTCTAGAACATGTCTACAAATATCTAAAAATAGATTCCACGAATGATAAATCAGGCAGTTTAGTACACTACACGATTCGCAACATAACGGTTCAGTCACTGCTTTTTTATGTACGGTCGAGACACAAATTAAATGTGGATAGATAACGACGTCAAAGTTAAAGTCATCTCTCCTATCATGTATGATATGTGTGTAATAATTCGAGAAATGAAGATCACGGAGTTCTGCTATGGTATATGAACTGTTGTTTTCATTCAAACTGAGCTCTAGATGATCACTGTTAGTAACCATATGAGCAAAACACGGATCATCACTACTGAGCATGTCATATAGATATCGAGATGTAATATTAAACAAATCACGAATCGATACTATCATCATGGCTACATAAAATCTAATGAACACCAGGAATACCAACAACCTCTCACAACACCTCGCGGTTTTCGGTTTTATCTATATAATAAATGTGTTCTCTAGCAAATGTCTTCTGTATAATCTGAATCAATGCATCAATGGTCAGGACATTTGGTAGAGTGTTGTAAAGTGCCGAAAAGTCGAACACAACAGACTGATTCTAGAATTTTCTAAAATATTTTCGCGATATTTTATAACATAGTCTTTAATTGCGGAAAGGCAGAGATCAACAATTTTGATATACTAATAGTAATAGTAATAATTCTACTTATTTGATTTATTTGTTTGTTTGTATGGTGTTTTACGTCATGTTCAACACATGTAAGGTTATATATGACGGACGATTTTTTTGTGGTGTAGGCCCACCTTTCCTGGGTAGAACCAGAACTGAACACGTCCCGTCATCCGTAAAAATCGACATGTTCTCACTTACAAATCGAGCTCCCAGTGGGGTTCGAACCCGCAGCGGTAAGAGGCGAATGTTTACAACGCAACGTCGTTAACCATTCGTCCTACATGAGACGATACAAGTCTTGGAATGAAGTACGTATACATAGTATGGCGAATATTCTGCTTATTATTTGCAAAAACCTTTGTAGTCTACAGAATTAAAACTTGCATTGAGTGGATGCTTAGAGTAGAGACATGTAAATGCTTATTACGTAATTTATCAAGAACATCTCGGGAGTTTTTGATCGACCAATACGAAATGATTTCTAAATTTCCAAAAACCTTTTCGCAATATTTTAAGACATATTTATTAATTACAGCAACGAGAGTTGACTGAAAAACACTTTCTTTTATGTGTAGAATATACAGATTTTATATAAACATATCTCCATTATCAAACACTGGTCATGCAGAAAGTGAGAAGAGAGGGTTAATATAAATTTTTCTTTTACCATAGTAAAATGATTCAAGATCGTTGTGTTCTATTCTCAATAAAATAAAATGGGAATTGTGTTCGTTAATGAAGAAGTGGCCTGACGTTTCATTTTAAATATATTTTATAAATGTCATGCAATCAAACATGTATTTGTTCTTTTCTATTGACCCCTCATTTCATCTTCTAGTCTTGTTAATGTGTCTTCTGCATCACGAATCATTGCCGCCTGCATGCGGAGTCCATTGACATATGACTGGTAAGCTTGTATTTTCTAATCACAATTAGATGTACACAGCATATAACTTTATAATATGTTACCAGTAAATATTCATGTTAGTGTGGCATTAAGGTATGGTGTATAATGAGGGTGAAGTTAGACAGCGTGCATATCGTATGTATAGTTATGTTTTGTAATAATTACGTTCTAATTAATCATGTGGATTGTCGTTACCAAAATTTCATTGAACCCCAATGTTCAGTATGTAAATACACTAGATGTGCATTGAACGTTGTTCGTTCTTTATATCTGGCTAAATAGCTAAATAAAATAAGATGCGTTAATTAAAAAGACACCGTCAAATATAATAGAAATAAAACACTAGATAAATACATGAAATAGAAGAAGCGTTAATACACTAAAATATTGACTTCATCAACAAACCTCACGTCCAAGATCTTGAGTGTCGTGGTACCTTTTTTCAACTTGTTCAACATCCAGTTTGTATTCTTGATATCCACCTGGTTTTGTGTAGTGTCCATCGGATATTTTTCGGTTTACTTCTTCGTAAAGAGTATCAAGTGTGAGCTTAGATTTATCCATCGATACTTGACTGTCGTCTTTTTTTATTCGCTCAAACTCGCTATCAATCTGTTTCTAAAACGTATACAGAAGCTTGAAGTCAGCTGTGCAACACAAACAACTGACAGTTATTACTATATATGGAACCTATGTTATTACAGTATATTGTCATTTGTATTTCAAATTGTTAGTCTGTCATATTCAGGATTAACGAATAGAGTATAAACTTAAAATAAACTGAAATACGAAAGTTGAAGGTTGCAAAACAATCAATATCGTTGTACACTGTTTGGGTTTCAAGTTACTATTATTGCTTACACTATACAACATCATGGTAATTGATTTTATTTTTATAAAAATGTCGAATGTTAGTATGACTTTATTTCACGTGATCTTGTTAGATGGCGAGAAATCAGTGAATGCTAATATTGAAAAGTACTCATACTAGATACATTGATACCTGCGAAATGCATACAGCAAATGAATAAATATTTGCTTTTAGTACTATTTAATTATTTTTAGAGGGGTGTTCATTATATTTTGTCAATTGAAGTGTTTTCTTAGAAAACTACATAATTTCAAAGGCATGTTTACACTCTTCATTAGCGTATATGCAAAGTTTTAAGAATGTTAGCAACATTTGGCATGATTTTTGATACTGGAGTTTAGGTACACGCCCTTAGCCTTGGAAAATTGCTGACCCGAGAGAGTTTCAATCAGCATATTTCCGCCCTGAAAAATGTATGAAAGGAGAAATTTGGAAATCGTCGAACACAATCAATACAAACAATATCGCAGTTTCGGTTTGATTGGGACTGTTTGTGAACGGTAGTGAAAAGTGCTTGCTACCCGTCACTGCCCATAGCCCTGGGTTGATCAGAACTCAATATTTAAAATGCCAAAAGTACATATATTTGAGCCATCTCTTGTCATATATTTTGCTAATTATTCACCATTTTCAATAGAGAGATGAAAATCAAGAAAAGAATAGTTAGTATCAGAAATATTAGCTTTGTTAAGTTGAAGTCCTTCAGAGTATATATAATTATCCACAGTAGAAAAGAAAGGGTTGTCAGTGTTTAATATATCATCCATCCAGATACCGAGAGGTGTCAATAAAGGCCTCAATAACAATTTCCTGGGTATTTGGTGCAAGACTAAAAATGAAATCTCTTTCATGGCAATATAAAAACAAATCTGCGACAAGTGGTGCACAGTTCGTATCCATAGGGATACCAACAATTTGTCTATAAAGGTTCGTTCCATACCTGACGAAAATATTATCTAATAGGAAGATGAGTGCTTCAAAAACTTCTTGGCAAGTCCACATCATGTAATTGTCTAAACTGCCGTTAGTAAAAAACGCTTTAATATTAGTACAGGCCACACATGTAGTATTTTCCCTAGCAAATGTTTTTTGAATAAGAGCAATAAAGGAAGATAAAAATATCGGATAGGAAAAGCAGCATTCAAGGACGACAGTCAACCACAAAACACAAAAACAAACACGCAAACAGACAAACGAGAAGGCAAAATAAATAAAAAATGCAAATGACATCACAAAAACAAAAGGGTTGACAATAGGGATACCGCCTTGGAACGGTCAGTGGCAACAAAGGCCACTGGGGGTTTAAACCGGTTCTACGGTGCACCAAACCTCGCACTTACCCTACTGTCATCCCGTTAAAACAGGACAGTGTAAATAAAGAAATCCCCGCCATGATCTAATCTCTAACCAACAAGGCAGCATCAATAGGCAATATAAATAAAACACAAATATGCTCGTGTAAATATAATACAAAAAAAATACAGTAGACTAGAAAGCCACAAGGACTTGGCAGAAGCCAGAGCAACAAGAGAATAAACCATTGCACGACAGGAAAGATCATAGACAAACATCAAACGCCACCGTCCCAATTGGCTTTAGGTAGGCGTCATCATAGGGTCCACAGCCTGTCCGGTCATCGTACACTAAACGAGGAAAGCATAGTGGCGAACTGTAAAAGGGTCCACCACCAAGCATGCAGTACGTTGCAAAATGATAGGGTCATAACCTCTTTTGATAAACTTTTTAACAAGTTTCACAAAGATAGTATGAAAGTGATCATGACCAAGAATCTTACGAAGTTTATAAATCACATCACCATAGAAGTCAGGTTGTCCTTTTCGCAGAAGAGTCCTTAAATTACTTTTATATTTGGAAAGAAGATCAGGGTTACGATAATAAAAGTGTGCAAAGGTTTTACGAAGTTTATGGTAACGATAACCCTGATTGAGTAGCTTTTTAGTTATACAAAGATTACGAATAGTAAAGTCCTCAACTCGAGTACAAGCTCTTGACGAATAAGTTGAGACACATACACCCCATAAGAAGTTGCTCGGCAAACATCCCCATCCAAGTTGGGGTAATTAACAATGTCAAAATTAAAACCATCTCTCTTGTCAAAGATTTTGCTAATTATTTCACCATTTTCAATCGAGAGAACTAAATCAAAAAAATAAGCGTTATTATCAGATATGTTAGCTTTATTAAGCTGAAGTTCTTTAGGATAAATATAGTTGGAAAGAAAGGGTTGTCAATATTCAGTATGTCATCCAGATACCGAGAGGTGTCACTAAAAGCTTCAATAACATCTGCCTGGGTATCTGGTGAAAGACTCAACATGAAATCCCTTTCATAGGAAAATAAAAACAAATCTGCCACAAGTGGTGCACAGTTCGTACCCATAGGGATACCAACAATTTGTCTATAAACGGTGGTACCATATCTGACAACAATATTATCTAATAGGAAGATGAGTGCTTCACAAATTTCATAGCAAGTCCACATAGTATAATTGTCTAAACTGCAGTTAGTAAAAAACGTTTTAATATTATTACATGCCAAAACTGTAGTATTTTCTCTAGCGAATGTTTTTTGAATAAGAGAAATTAGCTTGTCTTTAATAAGATGATGTGGTAAGGTTGTATATAGTGTAGAGAAGTCATAATTACTTATTGATGAAACTTGACCTTTATTGAAATTTTATCGAGAACGTCTCCTGCATTTTTTATAGACCAAAATAAATTAATCCCAGAGTTTTATCACAATATTGTTTAACGTGATCTTTAACGGCAGTAAGACAAGAAGTTAAAAGTTTGGAGATGTTTGTTGTGGTGCAGGCACATAATAATAAGCTTGTCTTTGATAAGGTCATGTGGTAGGGCTGAATTTTGTATAGACCAAAACAAATTAATCCCAGAGTTTTCATAAGTTTTATCACAATATTGTTTAACGTGATCTTTAACGGCAGTTAGACAAGAAGTTAACAGTTTGGAGATGTTTGTTGTGGTGCAGGCACTAGAATTCGAAATAAAGAGGGCCTTATACGGATTTTTATGTAATTTAGGAAGCCAGTACATAGTTTGCAGTTTGTTCTGCTTTTCGTCTACCCCAGCCTTAAAAGTAGTGCACCGAGTGATATGTGTGGAAACAACATCATCCTCAGTATAATAAAGTGAATTATACGAGTTAGTGCTACCGAGTTTCAGAGATAAAAAATTGAAGTAATGTAGGCGTCAAACAATAATTACATTATTAGCTGCCTTATTAGCAGGAACTAAAACAATTTTATTATGAAATTCTTGAACTCCCGATTTTAAATTACGAAAGGAAAACATAGGTCTCGGAGGAAGTAAAGAGGGGTTAGCATTATAAAAGTATTTATAATTTTAAAAAATGACTTTTTTTCAAACAGAAAGATAGTTTGGGTCCGCATGTTCTCTAGACACAAGTTAGACAATATGTTAAACGTGGTTATTAGGTAATTGACGGATGGGATGCACCATCTTGCTAAGATGGCTGAAATTAATAAGAAGACTCCACACTCAGTTACCCCACACATTTAGATATGTAACTAGGTAATAAAGAGTACGTATACAAAAAATATGCGTTTGCGTAATGCAAGCATAATTTAATTATGAAGGTCATATTTCTATAACGATACAAATATTGTCAAATAATACACACAACAAATGTTTCCAATCTCATGTCATTAGAGTTTATCATAGAATGAATATACGTGACTATTAGCGAGTTATTAAGATATATGTCACAATGCATTATATGTGATAGGCATGTAATCGCAATGTTCTTGGGGAAGTGAAACGATAACTTTGTCGTGCAAATGAAACCGATCGGTAAACATTATGCCATTATACATGTTAATACAAGGAATAGCTACCAGGAAGTTTTGTTCGTATTCATCAAATGATTCCTTATAGCAGACGATAATGTCATCATTGAATGTGTTCTTGGCTTTGTTGAAAGCAGTTTGATGTAGTGTCAGTAGCATTTCAGTATCGGAGACAGGACTTGTAAAGCCTGTTTGCATAGACGTTTCGTATTGTTCCAGTGTATCTTTAAGTACTCTTTCATTCTCAATGATTGATGCCATTGTATGTGCGGAGCTGATGCATGGAACCTTTCCGTCCTTGAGCGCCTTAACGTAGGTCTCAACCAATACAGAGAATACTGAAAATGAGTACACCCATATGGATAGAGATCATAAACATCTATATTTAAGTATTGATTTGCCAATGTGTATTCTATTAATTTTCACTAAAATCGAATCCGGCTTTGGTATTAAATAGTGCATGACCTTACTGGATACTACATATTTACAGATTGATTATTATAATCAATAACATGTTAAACATATTAAATCATATTACAGTGTGCACATACAAATTCGTTGATATTTGTGTAAAATATACCAGGGGTAGAACCAGTTTATCTAAGAAAATATTTACATAGTAATGCTCTTGTTAGATCGCCTGAGCCGAAGGATCACTCTTCGTCCGTCTTCGTTATTTTTTCTTCAAACGACTTCTTCTCGGGAACCGCTTGGCCAATTTTGACCAAACTTCACATGGGTGAATGCTCTTTAGATTTGTTAAAATTAGGTCAGCGCGACATTCAAGATGGCCGCCATTACCCTATATAATCGAAAACTTAAAATATTTTCTTCACAAGAACCGCTGGACAGATTTCGACAGTTTCTCTTTTAAAATGATCTCCAACGTCAAGTTTTTTCACGTGAAGTCCCCGGGATGAAAAATGGTTGTCCCCGGGGTCCAAAATGTGTATATTGAGATTTTGCATTTGTTTCATAGACTTATATGGTGAAAAAAATCAAATAACAAAAATCTCTGAAGCCACAAGTCCCCAGGGGTCACATGTTTTACATAGACTTGTATAGGAAAAAAGTATTTTTCTCTGAAACTGCAAGAGCCATAGGTTTAATATTTTGCAATTGCTATAAGCTTATGTTTCTCTACCAAGTTTGTTCAAATGGTGACCCTGGGGTCACATTTGGTCCCGTCCCAGGGGTCACAGGTTTTATATAGTCTTTTATAGTGACATACTTAAAACATATTCTTCTTTGAGACTACCATTTTGCATTTACTAAAAGCATATGATCCTCTACCAAGCCTGTTCAAATGGTGACCCTGGGGTCACATTTGGCCCTGTACTAGAGGTCACGTGTTTTACGAAGACTTACATAGGGACATTTTTAAAAATTCTACTTCTTCTCACAAACAGTCCTGTCAATGTTGACCAAACTTCACATGGATGATTCTTAGGTGAATGTTTTTTCAAATTTGTCAACATTAGGTAAACGCGACATCCATTATGGCCGCCATAGAACAATCGTCACATTACTTCTTATACACTTGGAAGCTAAGGTGATGGGTTCAAATCCCACTGGAGGTATTTATTTTATTCTTCATTTTTATTATCGTTTCCTGTTTGGATGCGTTTTTTCTTTTGTTTACTTTTTCTAAAGTTTGTATATAACGATTTTGCGAGTTTTACATAGAACCGATACTGCAATAGTTCGTATGTGTCGTGCTCGGCCGTTTTATATAGGAAAATCTTAAAAATCGAGCATGCGTGCGTGCGGGTGTGAGGTTGGGCGTGTGCACGGGTGTACGAGCGTGAAGGTCAATATAGGCAAACGGCTGTGACATGTGCCACATGATTGTGTTACTTTCTTATTATTGACATGTTTCTTTCATATATAAATCATGTTATTTACGTATTTTTCACACATATGTAACAAATATTTGCCACATATGTTTTCCATGTTAAAGAAATACACCTATGCCACATATCAAATGTATACATGTGTATTTCATATGAAACTATTATGCATTAAATACATAATGTATTTATGAACAAAAATAATTGCACAATATTGTAGAAAATAGTATTAACTACCTGTTTAATAATATTAAGTAAACCATTTTCATATGTATTACATACTTGTTGCTTTCATGTGGAATGCATGTGTGAAATGCATGCGTTGCTGCATATGAGAAATATACGAATTCCATGCCAAGATATTTTCCTGTGTATATAAATGTATGGTGTATATACTTTTGTAAATTAGTTAACAATCATATAAGACATGCATGGATGTATGTTTATTACATGTGATTCACATGGTGTTCTCTTTTCATAGATTACAATCATATATTGATACAGTCAAAATGAGGTGCCGTCCATGGACCGTTTCACAGTTATATTTAGAAAGAGAATCTGTCAAATTCAAACCATTCATCCTCTCAAAATTTATTTCTTTTCTCTTTACCTTTGGTCTGTGACCATTCTTCTTCAGTGCGGACAGGTTGTATTAGTGATGTGGTTTCTGAAGTATATCTCTATGTTGCTGCAATTTATCATGATGCAACGGAGACCAGATAAATTTAAACAATATAAAATAATCTGAAAATATGTACCTTTAACGTTAAAGGCGAAACAAAAATACGAAAACAAATGTTTGAATGGCTTAAACTTAAAAATTATTAAGTGTGTCGTCTGCAAAAATTACATTGTGACCCAAATTGTTTTGAAAAATGGAAGCAAGAATGGGGGCATGAAGCTTACTTTAGCGGTGATAGTCGTAAAAGCAAAGGCGTGGGCATCCTTATAAACTCAAAAGTTCAATGTAAAATTATGGAACACACCGAGATAATCACTGGTAGATTACATTGCTTAACAATTAACATTGAGGAGACCGAACAAAGATGATATACATGTTTTCACGAAAAAGAGAATTTTATTACTGAGCACGACGACGAAACAATTATTATAGAGGGTGATTTTAATACGGTAATTGACATTGAAAAAGATAAGAAAAAAGGCGCAATGGAGGGAAATAAAAAGACCACAGAAAAAATAAATTCCATAATTGCAAATTATGATATAAACGACAATCCCGGCTCTCAACATTTTACATGACATTCTAACCATAAACCTCCAATTTTTTTGTAGACTTGTCTACTTTTTAATATCCTCGAATATAGTAAATAATGTTACAAAATGTAAAATGTCTGCAGGTTTACGTTCTGATCACTCCACTCCATTGTATATGTTAACATTAACTTGACAAAGCAAGACCATGGACGCGGGTATTTTAAACTTAATAATAGTGTACTTTTAAATGATGAATATCAAACAAATATTCGAAATGCTATAAAGCAAATATCAGATATAAATCAGAATGCAAATTATAATACATTATGGGAATTAAGTAAGGGTGCAATAAGGAATGAAACAATTAAATATTGTTCCACTAAAAAGAAAAGGGAAATAAATGAAGAAAACACAGTCACTAGAGAAATAGATAATTTATAATATGAATTAGCAAACGACCCAAACAATGACCAATTAAATGAAACTCTTAAAGCAAATAAAGACAAATAGCAGAAATAATTGAAATAAAAACAAACGGATTAATTTTGAGAGCAAAAGCACGCTATATCGAAGGGGCAGAGAAAAATACTAAATATTTCTCAAATTTAGAAAGGAAAATATCTGAGAAAAAACTATTACAAGATTAGTAAAAAACGGTAATGAAATTAGACATCATAAAGATATAATTGAAGAAACAAAATCATACTACGAACAACTGTACATAAAAGTTAACTAACCACGATTGTTTCCCTATGCACGTGTTCCGAAACTAAAGGAGGATCACAAGTAAAATCTCGAAGGAAACTTAAATGAATACGAATGTACTATGGCGCTTAAAACATGAAAAACAATAAAAGTCCTGGTTCAGAAGGTATCACCAGTGAATTCTATAAAATATTCTGGAATGATTTAGAGCAATTTTACTTAAACTCAAAAATGTATTCATATGATAAAGGCAATTAACCACGCTACAAAAACAAGTTATAATAACGCTTTTACCAAAAAAAGATAAAGAACTAACATCACTAAATAATTGGAGACCGATAACTTTACTAAATGTTGATTACAAAATCGCAACAAAAACAATCGCAAATAGACTTAAAAGTGTTATTCCACACATTATTAACGCATCACAAACCGGTTTTATAAAGGGAAGATATACTGGGGAAAATGTAAAACTTTTATTTCATGTTATGGATTATCTTAACGACAACGAAAATCCGGGTTTACTTTTGTTTGCAGATTTTGAAAAAAACTTTGATAGTATAGATCATGAATTTATTTTAACCTGTTTGAGATAGTTTAACTTCAGTGACTCTATAACAAGTTGGATAAAACTGTTTTATCATGATGTACAAAGTTTGTTTCAAATAATGGATTTAGGTCTTTAAGGTTCAAAGAGGAGTTAGACAAGGATGCCCACTGTCGCCCGTTTTGTTTATTATAGTTATTGAAATCATATCAAATGCTATAAAACATGAGGAACATATTAAAGGGATAGTTATAGCCGAAGAAGAAATTAAACATTCATTCTTTGCCGACGATGCTACGTTTATGAAGGATGGTCCACAAAAGTAATTCGAAACATTATTTAATATAATTGAAGAGTTTCGAAATATATCTGGGTAAAATTAAATACGGAAAAAAAAACTATTTTAAGAACTGGTTCCCTTAAAAATACTAACATTGAATATTGTAAAAACAAAACAAATAAATGGACATCAGATAAAGCATGTACCTTAGGGATTATTTTCACAAATAATAGAAAAAAGGTAGACGAACTAAATTAAATCCAAAAAATTATGAATTTTATACCTGTTTAAATAAATGGAAAAAACATGATTTATCTCTAATAGGTAAAATCACAGTTATTAAAAGTTTAGCTCTTACCAAACTTAGATACCCATTAACAAAACACATGTATCAATTCTTATGGCATGACAAACCTGATAAAATAGAAAGAAAAACCTTAATACAGTAACACGACAAAGGGGGTCAAACAATGATCAATTTAGAAGTGCATATAACATCCTTAAAATGTAGCTGGATTAAACGGATTTTAGACCCAAACAATAACGGATCATGGAAATGTCACTATACAAAAGAACTAAATAAAATAGGAGGAAGCCCGTTTTTCGAATGCAATCTTAATTGTAAAGTGGCATAAAGAATTTGTTTTTTAAAGAAATTATTGAAAGCTGGTCAAAAGTAAATTATAAGAAAGATAAAGAATCTATTTCCAAGCAGATAATCTCGAACAACTCGTTATTAAAACACTATAAAAAGGTAATTTATATTAAAAACTGGGACGATTTAGGCTTGAAATATATTGAACAACTATACGATTATCGTGTAAGAAGATTTTTTACTTTTACAAAGTTTAAAGAATTATTCGATGTTAAAAACAGTGATTTTCTACAATACCATTCATTAATTAAAAGCATTTCACAAGAATGGAAATGACTACTCCAAGAAGAACAAATAAATGTAACAAATAATACAGATGTTTTGATAAAGACTTTTTTAAAAATCAAAACCCCAAACAAACTCCTAAATAGGTTATTGATAGAAAAAGAAGAGACACATGACAATATTGTAAAACCGCAAGTAAAGTGGGAAGAAATCCTAGGAGATTTAGATTGGAAAAATATTTATATTTCAACATTCACAAGTACAATAGACCCAAAATTAGATACGTTTCAATATAAGTGATTTTTGTGGAATGCATGTTGAATCTCTTATACATGTATTTTGGGAATGTCAAATTATTCAACAATTCTGGACGAGTTGACACAGTGTTTGGAAGTTAATATGGTAATAAAAACAATATCATTTGATATATTAAGCAAAAACAAAAAACATAGCTGTATTATCAATTGTATTATACTTATTGCAAAATATTTCGTTCCATAAAAAATACAAGAAAGCACTACCCGAGGTTGACTGCTTTATAAAATATTTAAACAAAAGAAAGGATATATAAAATGATATTGCAATAGTTAAAGACAAAATTAAACAACACAACAAAAAATGGGAAAACATGAATACATAAGGAAAAATGAAGGGCGATACAAAAAACACTATATGCATGTGTATATATACATGTATATTTGTATGTGGATATATATGTGTGTGTATACATATATATACATAAAGCGCTGTAATATAAAAACGGCATCAACAAAGTAACTCTGTCCAAAACTTATAATACTCCTATTTCTCCCCACCTTTAAACTCTTTCTATCCCTGCTAATTCTATATAAATTATCCTTAACGTTTATTTTATGACATACGGGTATTGCAAGTTGTAGCAACACTAAGATAAGTTACTATATAAGCGAACGTTAATTACTATATGTACCACATTGTAATCTATTTTAATATGCCTTGAGAGAAATAAAATATTAAAAACAACAATATTAACACTGTTAAAATGATGAACATTACTGAATAAATACTGAACTGTGGATCCCTAAGACGCCAAAACGCAAGCCTGAGAGAAAAGTAGCAGGCTCGGGTTTATTGTTTCTGTACATCATGTACATGAGGTAATATAAGGTGCAATTCCTCTCACGTTTCCAGGCAATGGCTTAAGTATTAATCTTCTGTTAAGCTACAAATAATGGGCTTTATGATCCCAAAGGAACAGTATATAGTTTATAGACAGGGCGATGTTTGACACATCATCTTATATATCATCTTAGATATATATAGCTAGTTATAAAAATAAACACATTCTGTAGCAACACATGCGTATTCTGATTTCTTAATTGTCTTTATTATAACATAATTATATAGAGAAATGTAAGTCTTAACTATAGCAGTAAAGACGAATATAAAGGTATTTGAGATTGAAACACCTGTTCGTAACTGTTCACTTACCATTGCCATTCAAATTGTGTCTATTGGATAAACGCATTGGTCTACACTCTTTGTGTATGTAGTCTATCATCTGGTCACGCTGTTTGACGAACTCATCTTCCAGTTCGCTATCAGAGATTTCTTCGAGTCGTTGTATGACACGTCTGTTTCCCGGTTTTTCCATAATGAAACATTTTTTCTTTAAAAAACTGTTTCCTATCCAATTCTTTACATTGTCTTTTTTTTCAGATTTTGTGAATTTAAGACAATGTTCTAAATACTGATCTGTAGTGACTGCTGTACCGTCGATCTCTAATTCCAAATCAAAGTCTCGTATTGCAAGAATAAATACGGGAAAGTAATCGGCTAGACTGGCTTTATTTGCATGGTCACTTTCACCTTCTTTAACTTTTATTCTATCTGAGATTGTTGTAGCAAACCTTATAGATGTTCAAGGATAAATTCGTGACATGTATATCCTACAAGATACTATATATTACAGTAACTTTCATCCTTCTGTTTCTAAATATAAATATGATATTACGACTCTAATAAATATATCGTATTATGTTCACTGATGCATAGTGATTAAGTACATGTATATAGGTAAGTTCTAAACACAAGGTTTTGATCTCGCATAATATAAAAATATGTATAAAAGTCGAACAGGAAATGCAGCTTTCACAGAACGCAGTAAACCCAAAAATAGGAAAAAGGACAAACATGAATGGCCATGTTAGTAAAGTATGAAGGCATATGACGTCACAAACACAAACGGGGTTGTAAATGGGGCTTCCGCCTTGGAACGTTCATTGGCATAAAAGGCCGCTTGGGGCTTAAACCAGGTTATAAAGTTCACCAAATCTCACACTTACCATCCCAATAAAACGGGACAGTGTAAATAAAGAAATCCCAGCCATGAACCATTCTCTAACCAACAAGGCAGCATTAATAGGCAATATAAGTAAAACACAAATATACTCGTGTATATATAAATACAAAAAAAAAAATATCATAGAAAGTCACAAAGAAGGTGCTCAATGACTTGGCAGAAGTCAGATTAACACGAGAATAAACCATTGAAGACACGAAAAAAAAAAATTGCAGACCTACATCAAACATCACCGTCCTTTTGGGCTTTAGGTAGACGTCATCACAGAGTTCACAGCCTGTCCGATCATCGCAAAATTAGAGGAAAGCAAAGTTGCGAACTGTCAATGGGTCCACCACTAAGCAAGCAGTGCGTTGCAACATGATAGGGTCATAATCTCTTTTGCTAACCCTTTTAAAAAGTTTAACAATGATAGTATGAAAGTAAGATCATGACCAAGCATCTTACGAAGTTTATAATAACATCACCATATAAGTCAGGTTGTGATATTCCTTGTCGCAGAAGAGTTCTTAAATAAACCCCGCTAGAAATATTGTATTTCTGATATGCCATGGATTTTTATGTATCATGATATACAGTCATCTTGTCGAGAGATTGAAACAAAACAACAAACAAATTGCACATCTTACATGTTATGCCTATCTCTCAACATCAAACTAGAAGAATATACAGCTTCATCCTACTTAAATGTGTTGTAGGAACGCAGCGTCGCTTAACACAATGCATTTCATTGCGTTGTTGTTTTGCAGCTGACGTTTAAAATGACGTCTCAATGGTTAACGCGTTTTTTGGCCTTTAAAATGAGGTCTTAAAGGTTGACGTACATAACGTCAGAGGTAGTGTATAGCTGTTTAAGACCTCTCCAATAACCAATTAATATAGAGTATTTTAATAAACTATATTATATCAACATTTTATTTCAAGAAACTAATTAACCAAATCACTTTCCAGACGAGTGGATTTTAAATGGACACACGTCAATCTTGATGTTAACAAAGCAAACTCACGGCGTCCCGTTATCTTTTCTATATAACTCATAACTCGATATGGTTCAATCATTAATATAATTTGTAAGAATAGTATAAAACAAATGGTTATAGCCGTTCGGCCCGTTGGAAATGTTTCTCACAGTCTCACGCTCTCGGTTAAGAACGTGAATATGACGGTACGAAATCATCTTAAAGTAAATCTATACAACCAACATCTACTGCTATACTCAAACCTATGCCGAAGAAGAGGTAATTCAGGCATGAAAACGTTAGTGAAAACGTGTTTGGTTTCGATCGTGGGCGCCTCAATTTGTTTAATAGTATCCAATTTCACGAAACCGCGAAGAACAATGAACAAAAATAAATAAACAATGCGGAACAACACGAATTCTTTAAAAAAAATACGGTAGACTATATTCTGTATGATATTAGTAGAAAACAATATGAATGTAATTGGATTTGTATGGAGAACATTTTAATTGGAACTTTTTCTTTTGACGCAGGGTGACAAGCTTGCGCCAACATCAATAATTCCAGGTAATATTTCTCCATACAAATTCAAGAACTTATAGTACTACCCAGCGTACGAGGTGGTAAGCAAATGTTAATGTTCTATTAGAATTCAAAGCAACACACTACTCTAGAAATGATTTTTGAAAGGAAACCCCAATTTGTCCAATGCATCGTTGACTAAGATGCCTTTCAAGTTGTAAACCATTGTGCTGCATAGTAATATTGTTAGAACGAACAATCGGCTATCACAGTCTGTCGCATTATTCTGCAATAATGAGAATAAGTTTTTCAAAAAATAATCGGACCTGATAGATCATAGCGTGAGTTAACGTTACATGTTAAACTTTACATTTATAAAACGAATCATACGACAACAGTCAACTGAATATGTTTAACATATTCAGTATTTGACATGTAAATATATATACCATTAGTAATTTCGTACCTTTTCAACATCGCCTAGTCCCTCTGCATCTATGACAACAAGCATTTGGTCCTTGTGTACCGGATGAGGTATACACCAAATCCACATTCCCCTTGTCATCGCTTGCACAGTCGAACCGATACGAAATCCTTAAAGGAGTATTAATAAAACATCATAATAATTCATGATGAGCAATATTCAAATAAAAGTAATAGGCGATTAGTCAGAACATTAACTGTTGTTTACTGAAGCTGTTTTATTTGAATATCACACATTCCTCCCGGTCTAACCGTAGATATAAAAGTCGAACAAGAAATACCACAGTCACCAACAAAGGCACAGAAATAAACAATATTTACGAAGATGAATAAAAGGCTATAAGTGACATCACACATAAAATGGTTGAAAATATGGCTACCGCCTTGGAACAGTCAGTGACAAAAATGCCGCTAGTGTTTAAACCAGGTTATAGGGTGCACACAACCTCAATCTTACCCTATTGTCATTTCGATAATCGGGACAGTGCAAATAAAGATATCCCCGCCAGGTTATATTCTCTAACAAACAAGACAGCATTAATAGGCAATATAAGCAATATAAGTTTAACACAAAGTCATTAACTAACTATTTACCAACATATCATACTAAATGATTAATGGAGCACAAATCAGTGTGTAATACTTTCTAAAGTAGGATTCAATGTCATTGTTCAAGGAGATAAAACATTAACTATTTCTTATACAATGTTGTTTATCTAATGACGTTTAAACGTGTGAATGGCTTAAGCACCTGCTGTTATGACGTCATTTGACGTTTTGGCGATGACATCACCTTTTCTCCTCTGTAGCAAACGAGTCGCGAGGTATGACTTCCCGGAACGATATGGTCCAACAATGGCAACTACATTAAGTGTAATGTCAATCTGACGTAGTTCCTGTAGATCGTTTTGGTTGACTGACTTTACGTTGTCGTCGTCAAACTCTATGAATACTTGTGGTTCCCGCACAATACTCAGTGAGCTGAATTTCTTCATCTGAAATTATATTTAACGGTTAGATTTTATGATACATTATATAAATGTTCTGAAATAATTCAACTGGAACACGACAATGATATACGCAACCAAGTTTCGTTGAAAGCCGACCGGTGGTTGAGGATAACTGTCCCGGACACAGTTTGTGTATTGAAACCTTTAAAGAGCCATAACTCCAACAAAATCAATCAACTGGAACTTGACACTGATATGCGCAACTGAGCTTGGTACTGACCATCCCTAAAACTGTTCGGTGAATTCCGGTCAAATGAAGGCCCTATCTTCTTAGCGAGGTAAACTACAGCATGTTTAACTAAATCAAGGGACGTAACCCTGGTGTTATTATTCCGATTTGGTTGGTTTTCGAACTCGTCCGAGATCTTATAGATATATTACTACAGATGTTGCCAAGTCCAGGACAGATACGTGTATCCCATCTGTTACCGATCTAATCTGGCTGTTTCTAGAACTCGTCCGGGATCTTATGGATACATAACTACTATATAAGTTTGGTACAGATCGGATGACAAATGAAGGGGCTAGAGTTCACACAACGACAAACAGAGGGACAGATGGATAGACGGACTGACGGACGACGGACAACACAGTATTCCATAAGCCTTCGGCCGGTAGAGCTGAAAATCAAATACAAATGTTGCGGTATTGAACCACAATCGTGCGCAACACTTTGGCAAATCTTAGATATTTGAAACAGAACAATCTTTAAATTAGAACAATCCAGTCTTAATATATCGATGTCAATGTCTGATTGTGTTCTTCCACACAATTAGTATATCATTACCTGGCTGTTATGTTGCGAAATGATTGTTAGAACACAGCTATTCGTCAAAGGAATACTACATGCCCGTCTGAATACCTTCTATCGATAAATGTATGAGCATTGTACCTTTCTTATATGTTTACTAACGCGTATCAACTAATGATGTCAAAGTTGCATATCAGCATTGTATTAATAAACCTCCAATACGATAGTCAACAACTTCAACGCACCAAATGTTAATAATATGCAAGAAAAATAATCAGTCATCGGTATGCTTATTCAGCTAGTAAAAGCCCAACAATCGCTAAAACTGTTTTCGATCAAAACAAACCTTGTGACAAAATTCCTGATCTTCACCGGATGCTCATGAACAATTATTATTATTATACTTTTACCTCCACCTAGGGTATTTTGACCCGTACCATGGTAAAAAATACAAATAGTATCAACCGCAATATCATGACCATTTTCAAACACTATAATACAAGTACGATTACGATATATATATATATCGTGCCAAAAGAACAGTAAACTGATGGTAAATACAAAATATTAAAACTCCGCCACTTGTAGTTTCAGAGCAGAATATATTTAAAAAAATTGTGATACCTGATGCGGGGCCAATTGTGAACTATAATCTAACCAACAAGGCAGCATTAATAGGCAATATAAGTAAAACACAAAGATGCTCGTGTATATATAAATACAAAAAACAATAGCCTAGAAAAGCACAAAGAAGGTGCTCAGTGACTTGGCAGAAACCGGAGCAAGAAGAGAATAAACCGTTAAGGGTACGACAAAACAAGATTAAAGGCAAACAGCAAACGCTACCGTCCTAAAGGATTTAGGTTGACGTCATCATTGGGTCAACAATCTGTCCGGACATCGCACAATTAAAGAGGAAAGCATAGTGGCAAACTGTAAATGGGTCCACCACTAAACATACAGTGCGTTGCAAAATAATAGGGTCATAACCTCTGTTGACAAACTGTTTAGCACGTTTAACAAAGATAGTATGAAAGTGATCATGACCAAGGATCTTACGAAGTTTGTAAATCACGTCACTATAGAAGTCTGGTTGTGATATTCGTTGTCGCAAAGGAGTTCCTACATTACTTTTATATTTGGAAAGAAGATGAGGGTAACGATAATCAAATTTTGCAAAGGTTTTACGAAGTTTATGGTAACCGTAGCCCTGCTAGAGTAGCGTTTTAGTTATACAAATATTAAAGTCCTCAACCCGACTACAACTAACCCATGTGGCGGAATCAAATTTGACCCCAGAGTTACCATTTAAAGAAGGTTTGTAGCGGATGCAAAATGTTAACTCTATGGCTCTTGTAGTTTCAGAGAAGAGGATTGTTGTATGTTTTTCCCTATACAAATTTATGTAACAAGAAATACACCTAGGGCTTTGCCAAATTTGACCCAGACTTGACGCCAGTGTCACCATTTAAACAAATTTGGTGGAGGACCATGAGCCTATAGTAAATACAAAATATTAAACATCTTGCTCTTGTAGTTTGGGAGAAGGAGATTTTTATTTTGTTTACACGAAATAATTATATGTATCAAGGTTCACCATTTGCATAAACTTGGTAGATGAACATAAGCTTATATTAAAGGCAAATATTAAACTCTGACAGTTTTAGTTTCAGAGAAGAATATTTGTTTAAAGGAAGTATATCAGGATTTGTACACTTTTAGAATTATTTAAATACATAATTTATGTATTTAATTAATAAAAAAACGAGTCATAAAACACCAACATAAATTATCTTCAACATATACAATAAACGACCCGAAGAAGGTATTTCATAATTTTACTTGTAGCAGGATATAGATTGGATCTATTCTCCAAACCCTTAAATGGACCAAGCTGCTTTAATACCTGTTTGAAGATTGTTACTATTTTTAGACTGGTTTTTCAATTGTGTTTTATTATGTTAATCTGGTTGTGTAATAGCCACAGTTTGGCGGGAAATTTCGTCATGTGACTTGTTGTGTTGGGTAAAGTTCTTAGCAGTTGACAGCCATCTTTATTAGGGAAAAGTGATGTTGGAAAGTTAAAGTTTTTTCATGAATCTATATATTCTCGAAAATAGTTGGAAGTGGTTGACTGAGTTTAAAGTATGGATTACTGATTTGCTGAGGTTGGTATAAAGCTGGTTTTGAAATGATTGGAATTGTTCAAGTCGCGCAGATTGTTTTGATTCGGATCAGGTTTTCGCGCAATTTAGTAATGTTGGATTGAGATCGCGCAGGATTGATATTTCCTTTCTTGATAACACTTTTGCATGAACATGTTTTGCACTTTGATTTACAGCGCAAACTATCACAACACAGTGAGAGAGATAGGATGGCCATTGATTGACACAACACCTATGTACACAGGGACTTGTTCCATAAACCTGTAAATGTATACTTTCGTTGTAAAAGATTATTATTTTACAAGGGAAACATAATAATATTTGTTGTAATTGTATTAAGCTAGGCCACTATGCACAGATTCGATGATACTATGACTATAATAATATGAGTATTGTAAATATTAAAACTGACTACGATATATTATTATATGATTTAATTAATGTAATAACTTGTGATTGTTTTAATTGGGTTCATATATATTTCATAAATAGTTTAATACACGATTGCTTAGGAACTTTAACTTATGTATTTACAGGTTCCGATGATGTATTAGATGATGTGTAATACGATGTTCTACTATATATCGTCATAAACTGTATGTTCTTCCGAACCCTAAATACATTTTGTGAAAACATATCCACTGAGTTAGTTGGACACTATCACCTTTGGGTGACAAACCCAGATGTTTTACATATTGACGCGCCATGGATCACAGAAATAAGGGTATGTTGGTATGTAGGTTTTGATATGTTCTGTATATGGACTAAACTTTAGGACCATTTAATTAGTAGAAGAACAATATGTGTTTTCTTTGTTCAAACAAGAAGGTCGGAATGTTGTTATCGTTCTCTATCATTAAAACAAATAAACGTATAACATAGTTAATCAACACAGGAGCACATTGTCATGATTATTATAATGCAAACACTATATTTAGTAGACACTGTTTGATGTTAGACGTCATCAATGTTGTTGTTTTAAATTGTATTGAATATGTTGTGAAATACTTTTGAAAAATAAAACATTACAACAAATAATGCTTGCACATTATCGAGTATTTCACTAATTTTATTGAAGACCACTAGTGTCTTTAAATTAAACTTCTCAATTTGAACCAATAGCTTAATGATAACAGTTCTGCTGATCAGTAATGACATTTACCATTGAGAAAATATAGATGACTAAACTTTTAATAAAGAAAGACCACAAATGTGTAGAACTTTATTCGCCGATTATTTACATGCACGAACGCTTTTATAAATATTGTTATTCGCTACCTGGATAAGTAAACAGACAACTGAATAGCATAAAGGGAGAAGCAATGCCATAGCAACATTACACGCTTTATGTTGATGTTTTAATCTGCGAATTATCGTTTGCCTTCATAAATAGAAGGATCCTTACATGTGCGTTGGCTCTTTTAAATGAGAGCACTGTGTGTTATGCAAGGCACTCTCTTTATTACTTCTCTGTTTGTCTTTCCTGCTAGAGATTTATGTAATGCTGAACGCGCCTAAACGATTATATAAGTAAATTTCTAATACTATCACATAAGCATGCACATTTACTACGAACGCATTGCTCAAAACAATTATATATTGCATCTTTCATTTAACTGTAAGCGTTCAGAATGAATCTAGCGTAAGGGTTATTTACAATTAACAATTGTCAAAAGTATTTTCTTTTTCTTTTTTTTTAAACAACTCCACAAATAGTTTATTTAAGAATTTATTTTTTCCAATAATCATTACAAAAACCTACTGTCATTCGCTATTCAGCTGGGTTAAACACGTTCCATTTGCATTTGACTGTTTCCATACTGTCAAGTTCTTGTCTTTTTCGTTTTTTTATTATGACCTTACACCATACTAGGCAGTCTTTCACCTTAACAAAATTCTGTTAAGATTTGTAAAACCGTTAACAAAATTCTGTTAAGACAATTTTTCTACAAATCGGTAACAAAATTTTGTTTGTAAGAATGCATTCAAATATCTTTACCAGGCAGTCTTCCACCTTAACAAAATTCTGTTAAGACAATTTTTTCTACGAATCGTTAACAAAATTTTGTTTGTAAGAATGTATTCAAATATATTTACTAGGCAGTCTTCCACCTTAACAAAATTCTGTTAAGATTCATTTTTAAAACCGTTAACAAAATTTTGTTAAAACAATTTTTTCTACAAATCGTTAACAAAATTGTGTTTGTAAGAATGTATTCAAATATCTTAACTAGGCTGTCTTCCACCTTAACAAAATTCTGTTAAGATTCATTTTTAAAATCGTTAACAAAATTCCGTTAAGGTTCATTTTTAAAATCGTTAACAAAATTATGTTAAGATTCCTTTTTAAAATCGTTAACAAAATTCTGTTAAGATTTTTTTTTTAAATCGTTAACAAAATTCTGTTAAGATTATTTTTTCTACAAATCGTTAACAAAAGTTTGATAATAAAAATGTATTCAAATATTTTTACTAGTCAGTCTTCCACCTAAACAAAACTGTGTTTAGATTTTTTTTTAAAAGCTGTTCGAATCAGTGATATTAACCATTCGAATCATTGATATCACTTATTCAAATATGTGATATCACTGATTTAAAACGAAAATGTGAAATCACCTATTTAATGGGTGATATCACCTATTGGAATGAGTGATATCACAAATTCTAATAGGTGATATAACAGATTCAAACAGAAAGGAAGATATAACCTATTGAATTAATGAATATCATTCATTCATTTTGAATAAGTGATATCCCTGATTCGAATTAATGAAATCAAAGATTCGAATAGATGATATCACCCATTCAATAGGTGATATCGCTTATTCAGAATAAATCGATGATATTACCTATTTGAATGCGTGATATCACCTTCTGAAATCAGTGATATCAACGATTCGAAAAAGTGATATCCCCAAATGGTATTAAAATGTTGTACGGCGCCCCATAATATGCGCCGTATTGCTTTTTAAAACAATTCAGTGATATCACCTATTTGAATGAGTGTCATCACTCATTAGAATAGGTGATATCACTGATTCAAATTTAAATGAGTGATATCACGTATTTGATTCAATGATATCACTTGTTCGAATCAGTGATATCACCCATTCGAAACGGTGATATCACTCATTTGAACAGGTGATATCACTGAGTGAAATCAGTGTGAAATCAGCTATTTAATGGGTGATATCACCTATTTGAATGTGTGATATCACTAATTCTAATAGGTGATATAACTGATTCAAACCGAAAGGATGATATCACCTATTGAATGAGTGATCACTTATTCATTTTCAATAAGTGATATCACTGATTCGAATGAATGATATCAATGATTCGAAAAGATGATATCACCCATTTAATAGCTGATATCGCGCATACAGCATGAATCGCAATATTGCTTTTTAATACAATTCAGTAATATCACCTATTTGATATTAATTATTCGAATAGGTGATATCATCGATTATAAATTTAAATGAGTGATATCAACTATTCGAATCCGTGATATCAATTATTCGAATCAGTGATATTACTCATTCGAATAGTTGATATCACGGATTCAAAACAAAAGGGTGATACCACCTAATGAATGGGTGATATCACTCATTCGTTTTGAATAAGTGATTCGAATGAGTGATATCACTGATTCGAATAGATGATATCACCGATTCAAATAGGTGATATCACAAAATGGTATTAACGAGTAATACGGCGCCCCATAGTTAGGGCTAAAAGCAAACCTTATTTCTTAGTAAAATGTGCTGTCCTGTCAATTACAGTCAAGGGCTTAAATTAACTTGAAATAAATTCACTTAGAAATGACTCGTAAATATTTTCCCGGTTTTTGTTACTAATTGAATTGAATTGAATGTTGTTTAACGGCTCATCAACACAATATAGGTTATTTAGAGCCGCCCCAGAGAGAGGGGAAAGATACATAGGAATCCGGGAACCTGCCCTACTCTTATTATCGAATAGATTCCTATGGTTCTTTTACGTGCTCGGAGGATAGACCGATAGAGGGTTTTTTGTTACTAAAAAAAACAAAAAAACACCATCAGATGACATATACACACAATATTATGCGTGTTAATACATTTCATTCATATATTATGTAACTATCAATAATTAACCATTAACTATTAAGCATGTCCACATACTACTTGAACGGCCCTCGTATTTATATATAGTTCTATAAAATACAAAGGAAAAACTCGTGTATACTAGCTTAAATAGAACAATATATAATTATAAATACGTGTCACCTAGTTTAATATACAAGATCAGACAAAAAGCTGTATTTCTTGATTCACCTTCAAAAGCATGCGTCAAGCGATAATCCCCATACTAATAACAAGTTCAAATAAAACAATTTTGAATGACACAATAGTGTCAAGATCATAGTTGGCAGCGTAAAGATGACTACACTAGTATGTTTTTATTTACATAAAGCCATTCGCCTTGCGATACTAATCAAGGAAGGTCAAAGTTATTTTATTATAACATGTCTTTGCCTTACAGGGACACACGGCAATCTTGAAGTGATTGGAATGGGTGTCTTGACTTATATATCCAGGATCATGTCTACTTTAAACCTGTTCACATTTAAATAAATAAAAATTTAAGTATTCACCTTTTCGTCATATTTTACTTTAAGTTTTAATATATAATTGGTGCAATAATAATTAAATTGAATAGCATGCACATACAATTTGCTTATTACTATTCTCATAATTAATATTAATGATTGAACAAGTGTAAGTTATCCGGAAAAACAAGCGGGACGCCGTGAGTTTTAAAAACATCCAGATTGGCGTGTGTCCCTTTTAGCACAATAGTATTTAATTGGCACAAAAAAAATATACGCAACTATAACTGAAACATTTCGCCTAAACAATGTCAACGCCATTACACAGTAAAATTGATAGATTAACATGATTAAATCAGGCTTTTATCCTAGAAGGAAATATAATTTGAAAATAGTTTCAATTCACGATAAAAATGTCAAATCAATCAAAATATGGTACCCTAATAGCAATAGCACCGTGTTGGTCATGTCTAATATTTGAATTCACAATACATTTTGAATGACACCAGATGTACAATTTCTTAAAATAACCCTCGTGTAAAACCTAGGATGGTATATATTACTTTGCAGAATGAATTTCTGTGTAAATAATGTGTAATGTTTAGGCTAACTCATTACGAAAACGTATTATTAAAGATAAAATACGTTCATTTATAATCCATATTCTCTGAAACTTTTCAAATTGACAGTAGTTTTTGCACGAGAACATTCACTAATAGTGTCAAGAAAGATACGTATGAAGTATACGATCACACATAATTCCTACATTTCAAATGTTATGCTTGACGAATGTTTAAAAAAACAGGAGTACTAATAATAACTAGTGGAGTACTCGATAATATAAATGAGTATGAAAGGAGAAATTTTGAAATCGCCGAACAAAATAAATACAAACAATGGTCTTATTTTGATTGTGATGAGCCCTGAGCAGAACAAAATAATTACAATTTCAATAGTACGGACATTTAAGCGTTCCCGAAGATGGAATATGACGGTGAATATTGAAACTTCAATAATCGCATATCTGATTTGTATTAACACTGCGATTCCTGATCGCAAATAACTGTATTATTTGTTATATCCGTTTCACTGTTTGCATATTATGTACCTACATATATTCACACTATTCCATAGAACACATGACATGTAAACATTTAAAAAAAAGAATTGACAGAGACGATGGTATTAAATATTGAAACCTAGAAACTATAGAAAGTATTCTGCGGGACAATCCGTTTGAACTTTAAAACAAGCACAGATTAACATGCTTCAAATTTGCGGAAACACAGTTTACACAGTTGTAAGCCAGAAAGAAAACTATGTGAAGATTCAATTGACCAAGTTCTTAACAGAAATACAACTTATGTCAGGCCGTATCATGTTGCAAGTCATACAGTACAGACTATGAAAACAGTTCTGAAACACAGATACAACCCCAGTACCCAGGAGATATATATCATGGAGACAAGAGCAATTAATTGACACTAATAGACAGTAATGTTCGGACTTATGCATTTATCTGTGAAATGAATCTCATATATTTGAGAGTATCATTTCTGCAGAGAACAATGCTTGGTTACCTCAATTAATCATGTCGTTTGACATTAGATTTGAAATGAAAATAAATATTTTCTAGCTTGACAGTTTTAACTTGAGTTTGTTGCTATAACCACCAGATAAGAGTTTGCTGCCATTTATAACTGAGATACCAAACAGACACATTGAACAAATAAGCGTAGTTTTAATTACATTGGGAGAATTGTGTCTTGACCAATATTGTGCAGTAATTTACTGGTTAGTTACTGCTGAAGGCGTCGCCTAAAATGCATGCCTCATCTCATAGCAGTTGTATTATACTCGTACGCATGTATGCCAGTTAGTGCTTAATACTAAAAGTATACAGATCACTAAACCAATGTGTTACTTCTATCAACCCACATACATTACAACTGCCAGAGGCTGTCCTGATAACAATTGACATATCCTGTCAAAACTCAATCTTCTGAAATAGTATCTATATAGTTTAACTCATTCCTTCTCAGTTTTTACAGTGGATTAACTTACACATCATGAAATTAATTGCAAATGTATACGTTTGTCATTTTGAAATGGGTTTTCCATGTAGGTGCAAAACTGGTAGGTTAAAACAAACGTTCCCTAAACATAATTTATTGTCTAAAGTGCGCAATGGGTCAGGTTCGACTTCTTTATCTACATGTATTACAGAAATAAATTGGACAGTGTTTTCTTTTATTTATTTTTTTAGATTTTACATAATTATGAATGAAATTTAAATAATGAAGCTTTGGCTTATCGATAGAGAGCGGATCTGTCGCACCAACATAAATCCGGCAAGCATTCCACCGTAAAACCCGAATTCACTAAATGCCATGTAAGAAATCGATTCATTTTGTAGGTGAGGGCATGCACAACTCCCACGCATGCACATAGCCTACACATCCACATATAATAAGTCCGCTTCTCAGGATTTTACGCCCTTAACCAACACCTTATTCTCAAAATATGGATCTACACTTGAACACTATGTCAATTTGTCTTCTTTCTTTTCTGCAGATAATTCTGTATTAAATTGGGTAATACAATATGGGTGATGTGAGGGACACCATCACGGTCATCAGTTGTTATGTGTATATGAAGTTTGGGATCAGCCCATTCAAAACTGTTTGAGGTATGTAATTAACACAAACGAGACGCGACGGGACAGGACAATCATGTGTTATGCGACGGGAAAGGACACGACGGGACTTACGGACAACGTGATTCCTATATAGCCAAAATTTCACTTTGTGAAAGCAACGGTATACAAAAAAAAACCTAAGTTTTAATATTTCCATGTATACAAGTCTAAGTATGACATATTGTGATGTAATTAAAATTATACTTTGTTCACAAACAAACGACAGACAGTCAGATATATATATATATGAAAATACCAGAATTGTGAACCTAGTTTAAAATTACGCCTTTGTATTTTTATGAACAACATATCTATATCTCCCTACCAGAGAAGACCTTATAAAGAAAACTTGAAACACAATCAGGCATCGCAAGCATTTCACTCTGTTTCTTAATAAATCAAAGTAAATGCAGTTTGAAATTTTCAATGCAGTGAATGCATAATTAAAAAGGATGACGATTGTCATAATGCAAATCGTTAAATGTAGTATATGATTTGTCTGTGTAAAGTAATGTATTTGAAACCTACGTTACACATCCTTTGTGCTGATTAAGAAAGATTATAAAACAAACTAAGGACAAAAAATACACATTTTTGGAGCAGATGAATAACAAAAATAAATGAAACAATTAAAAAAAAAATACATAAGCATTCTAAGATTGTACAAACCAAACCATCTTTTCCTAAGTAATTATATAATTGGTCACTAAACCAAGTGGGAGAACAACGATATACCTAAAGATGGGTAATACGTTTTTTTCAACAAGAGAGAAACGCCTGGTGGAGTTAAATCCGGGTTTTCCAAAATGTGAATGATGAGTGCCTGTGTGTTCGGTGAAACTATTTAATAGCGCTTCTCTAGATAGATTGTTTTTTTATGGGAGTTGGAGGATGCTTTAATGTTAAAAGCCTATTTTTTACTTTCAGAGGAAGGTGTTTGGTACATGTCAGCAACTTACTGTCCAAGTTTATAAGAATTGCCCATGGCAATGCTGAGATATAAAAAATAATTGGACATGGCAATGCCGAGATATAAAAAGAAATGTTGATGCCCGTATAACAAAGTCAAAAAGGTTAACATAACATATAGTTTATGGAAAGTAGGTCATAGTGACCTAGTTTTTAGGGTATGGTCGGTGCTTGATAAGAGGAAGGTACTCCTAAAATTTGATGACGATCGGACAGATCGGACATGATAATGCTGAGATATAATAAAACTTAATTCCTCCACCCCCTCCCCCCCCCCCCCCCACGCCCAAACTTAAACAAAAAGGATAACGTAACGCATATGTTGTAGAAAGTAGGCCATAGTGACCTAGTTTTCAAAAAAACAACACATACACACCCAACCCCAGGGCAGACGTCCGAGTTTGGTATAATAATATCGTTTGATATGATATAGACGATTACATATACCAAGTTATGTGAAAAAACATACAGAAAAAATGAAAGTGTAATTCAATATTTAGTATATTTGACCTTTTGGCCACCTCAGAGGGCCCCTGGGTGCGGAGCCAAAAATAATGTTTATCTTGCCCACCGTCATAATATGGTGAGGTCATACCCTAAGTTTGGTTGAATTCTGTTTAGCGATTAAGCAGGAGATATGGTAACGGACGGACAGACGGGCAAACGGAGGCGATTTTAATATACCATGTTTTTTTTTTTTCAAAAACATGGTTATACATGTAATAAAGAACAAATTCCATATCCTGCCCTCAGGGCAATATATAAATATGTTGCTTTTTCTTTTTCGAAAAATTACATCCATCTCCTAAATGGCAGAAATGTCCGTATTTTAAAAAGGAACGACATACTTACATTTGGGTTGTTGTTGTAAGCATAGTGAGGTAGATTTGTTTTTGATTGATCAATACCATTTCACCCTTTCGCATTTCAGCTTGAGATCTTCTCACATAGTATGCTTCCCTCTCCATCCTTAAATGTGTATGTTGCATACGTGGGATATATGTGTATGACAGCAACTCGGTACGAAACACTTTAACAACCCATACAATAATTCATACACAACTTGAGACACTACATTAAACCATACCTTGTCTTTTAAAATTGAGCATAACCATGGCTATTTGGATGAATTGGATCAATCAATGTCGAGTACATTTGTGTTCTAATGTTAAAAACAGTCGTCACGGTGTTGAAGTTACTTATGTATCTTGCTAATATTTTACAAGCCGAATGTTAGAAGGGATATACATATTTGGTTCTTATAAGTGCTTTTTATGTTGGTTAAATATTTCTATTTATTTGCGCTTATTATGAGCACTGAACTGTCCCGGTGTGCTTTTTGTTTTAAATCTCACCGTTTAGCTAAACTCATTTAAGTCTTATTTTAAACTGTGCTACTCATAATGTAAGTTAACAATAGCTGTTCGACATTGCATCACTTTTAAAGGCCTACCTTGGTATCCTGGGGGAGTGGTTATTTTAACATGTAAGTAAGTCATTACTTCCACCTCATCAATAGGATAAATTGGAGAGGATTGTTAGAGATTGTACCATCTGTTTTGTAAGTACCTTATCAGTAGAAATCATAACAAACACTCGTAATGACTGAACGGACTGGATGGAACTGAGTGAACTAATGAATTGCATCCTGATAAAAAAGAATATATTTTAAACTAAGGAATTTCAAATTGATCATATTCTTTTATTTAGATACTTATTACACAGTGAGTTTATTTATAACCAAAGCCTTTGTTTATAACAATGAAAATTAAAAACATGTATGGATTAATTATATATAACACATAATGTATATAATAAGTAATTTCAATATGTAATGTATGTCTCCCGTTGTGGAGGATTTCTAAAGAAATTTTCAAATAAAACACACAAACTCCGAGAACAATAATAAGGAAATTCTGATAATTATGTTTCATTATTTATGTTCAGTTAAATACAATTATAAGGCTGTTCCATGGGAATGGGAATGGGAATTACAAATAACAAGACCTCGGTCTGAGAGTGTCTCGCCGACAGCGGCAAACGGCATATGAGGCAATCACATACATTCAACTGAGGTTAAGTTACCTAACCAAAGTAAAGTTACCTGACCAAGGTTAATTATTTGAGAAAATAATGCAAAATATGACCTTGACCTTGGTAATTTTGGCATTACGTGATGTGCCTTGATCCAACAAAGCATCTGACAAAGTTTCAGAAACATTCGAGCAGCAGTTGTTGAGATATAGTTGATTTAAAATGTTACCGCCGCCGCAGCCGGAAAAGTGACTGCTATGTCTCGCTACCCACTATCGTGGGCGAGACAAAAATGAAGTTCAACTTTTAATTGATAATTGCTAAACTAATGAAATGCCTTCGAACGTAGATCCCGACTGAATTAAAGTGCTACTATGAAACAAATTATGTTTAAACCGAAATATCACTAACCCAGTAGGTACTATCGTGCAAAATATCCCAAACAGTATGGTATAATAGATGTTACCAGGGGCGTAGCTGTGCCTAAACCAGTGTGTAGGCACAATGTCTAGGGGGTCCGGGGGCATGCACCCCCGTGATTTTGTTTTTAGAAAGAAGCCAAATTCTGCATTCTGACGGTATTTTTAGCAGGAAACAATATGTATTTAACCCGCGATTCCAAGCTTTTTTAATCTGCGATTTCGCAACAAAAACATCGGAACAAAACAAAATAACTTATTAATGTGAATACTTGCTTTCTGAAAATCATTCGAACGTTTGCGCAATCGTGGTGTGTTTGGTTCCGAAAAACCGCGAGCGAAAACAGTTTGACTTTAATTTTCTGAAACGACCACGAGTAAAAATGGGTATGAGCTACGCCACTGGTTACCAGACGACTGAATATTAACATAAAAACATATTCGGATTGGCCCGAATTCGCTTGTTGGGTACTTACTACAACACGTGGTAGACTAATTGAAAAGTCACACCGCCATAATAACACATCAATGGTAGAATATTAGCTCCCATACTATGTCATGTGTCCCGCGATGATCAAGGTCGGCCTTTAAATGTATTAGCAGCAACTCATGCACATGATAAGTATTATTTTATATGAATTAATAAATGCTATAATGATAATAATGTTTTATGAAATAATATATATGCTTGTATGTGTATGTATAGCTTTGTGTATACAATGAGATGTTACTAAACTATTAAATATAACTGTTACATCTGTTTACCGATGTGTATGTTTTGCTGTTTATATAATTGCAAAAATACGCAGATTTTCGCCCAAAAGCAAACAATAACGATTGTACAAAGTCTTGAGATCATTATGTATTATTTAGTTCTATAAATCGTGATTATAAGGATGTTAACATTTCATAATACTGTGTGTTTTTACTTTTATTACCAGAATCAAGTTTGGAAAATGTAAACCAGCGCATGAATTAAAATTAATAATAACCAGACATGTTTATATAATTTAATATGTATCATGATACAGATGTTTTGAAAAAAATGTTTACTACTACTACTAGTGTATTGCCGTGTTACAAAACGCATTAGGTTTGTTCGTTATTAAGTGCTTCTTCTTGGAAGACAGCAAATGTATACGTGCAACACCTCATATTGCCTATTTAAAACTGCTGATCTCCAGTTATTTTTTTTAAAACAATAACAAAAACTAGTAGTTCCATCCGAACGAATGGATCTAAGCCAGTAGAGAGGCAACAATTTAGAAACAGTGATTTTATATAAACGTTTGATTTCTATACAAGTAATTCCTGTTCGTTTTCTATGCAAGTAAATATAGCATGAACAGACATATAGCTTTCACAGAGCACAGTCAACAACTTTTGAAATCGATTCATGATGTATCAAGGTCATACATGTTTACATATGTAAAATAGCATGTAAATTCATAAACCGGTTTGACTATGCTTGTGTCAGTAAAACATGAAACATATAATTATACACTGTTTCCTTACCTACATATCATTTTCCGCTCTACTCTGAAGATCTGTTTCTTATCATGCTTTTTTATTCTAACCGAACACAGTTTAATAATCTCGATGATCTTTTGCATTCTTTCCTCGCCTTTCGGGAGGCAATGAATTCGTTTCCTCCAATACATTATGGCATTCACACCAAACGCCCTATTGCAATGTCGGGAACAGCCACAAGAAACGGTCAAATCTCTTCTGACTGCATTGACGTCGAGTGCAATTTGTCTTCGTTTTGATTTTTTATCTGAAGAAAACAATTTAGAAAACTATTACCCAACGAAAGAAGGGGAAATCACATGTCGAGTAGATCTTGTTGAGAGTAAAATGGCTGAACTGATAATGACATGTATATTGGAAATTGTTTTTATTTACTGTTAAGCAATTAACATTTCCCCGCTGTGCATATAATTATATACGTAGATATAGGCGTAATTGCAACATTGCATTTGTGCTTCCGAGGTAGGTGTATATTTTTTAATAATGCCTAATCAAAAGACATTTCCCTGCCTTACTAGTGATACAAAATGCACACTTTTAATTGTTTTTCGTTAGTATGGGCTATAATTCATCCGAATAATGTATTGGGAACATTTATTAGTGTTTTTTTGAGATAGTTAATTATAATTGAGATAGACAGTAAAGCGAAAGCAGTAACGGGGAAAATCTATCCGTGACGTGTCGAAATAGAACGTGACGTCATTCAACAGATAATTTTTTCTTACATGATACACGGCCCCTTGATTTTATTGCATTTTTATATAGGCGGATCGTTTGATTGATATGCGTTCTATATAGGCGGATCGTTTGACTGATATGCGTTAAAATGCTCTACGGAGAAAAAATGCGCTTCGTTTGTCTCAATTGTGCAATGACACCTAAAACTGCACTTTATATAAGTAATACTGAAAAGCCGGAAGTTCACCTGTACAATATTGCTGCGCGCTTTCAGCCCCTCGTAACTAACCTGTGCGGCGTTTTTCGAATGCCTACACGGTAAATTGAATTAGGAGTTACATCCTCTTCATAAAATAACTTTATGAACATTTTGCTATCAACATTTGAAGATCCTAAGGTGGATACTATGAGATTTTTAATTTTTAATATATTTAACGTAAAAAAACATTTCATTCATTCATTCACTCATTTATTTGTTTATTCAAATGTCAGTGACCTTGCTACAATTCCAAGTAAGAGTCATTTTATTTATATACAACTTGAATGAGCTATGAAGTCAGTGGTCACAGCATGTTTAGCTCTGTGAGGTCTGATGTGCACAAATTCCCAGTCGTAATGATCCCAAGTCGTAATGATGTTATTTTGAAAACGTACAAACATGTCAAGATTTGTGCATTTGGTAATATATATGTGTTGAATCTGTTAGTTTTAAATGGATCGGAGGCTATCTGAAAGAATAATGGTTGTCAATCCAACTACGAGTATAACAATCACAATGTGGCTAAATTGCATATTTAATGTATATGTGCACTAAAATAGGCCTCATAACATAATTACTGTTAATGGTATAGTTGGAAAAGTGGGTGGTCTGCCTAAACCACAAAAAAATCGACAATCATATATAACCTTACATTTGTTGATAATGACGTAAACATAATGACATACAAACAAATAATGTTTTCATCAACTCGTTGAAGAGGTGTTGCTCAAATTAGAATCCGACAGCACCAACAAAAGATACATATATGTTTATAGCTGTACACACACACAGTTAGTAATATTCAACCACATTTCCTTTATATTATTTTTTATAATTAATATCAATTATTGAATAAATGCAAGCTATGTAGAAAAACTAACGGGGCGCCGCGAGCTTTCAAAAATCAAGATTGCCGTTAACATCATAAGTCAATACTCAGTGACGATAACGATTTGGAACCAGATGTATTAGTATGCTGAGAATATATGTATAGACTGTATCTATAAGACTAATAAAATGCCTGTATATAAATTTGACTACGTCCCAGTATTCTTACTACACAGTCCAACCCCCATAGCAGCTTTCTGAGTTCGGGATAAATATAGCCGGAGCCTCGGCAATAACGGACCAAACTAACATGTACTTTATTATTAACTGACTCTTATCTTTGATAATTATAATTATTTCACTTGTGAAATTCATGAATGAACAACTGGACTTGTGAATTTTACAAGACAATATGCGAATGCAAAGCCTTCAATTGCCAACATATGGTTAGCATTAGGCAATTAGATAGAGTTTCTCAAGCCGTTCTTCAGCTCAGCGGGTACTAAGATGTATGGCCAGTTAATGTCTCATTTACATTTCCAATGATCACTGTAGCTCTTTACATGTTTAAAGGTCTTGATTAAAAATGGCGGTACACATTTTATGCGTCTGAATACAACAACAACAACACTAACTTTTCAGTATTTCTCAGATCAAAATACATGATATATGAGAAAGAAGGAGTCGCGCAGGCTCGTGGTCAAAATTTCATAATTTAATAATAATAAAAAAAAAAAAAAAAAAAATAATACTAATAAAAATAATAATAATAATAATAATAAAAGTCAGCTAGTGGGGTAGGTTAAGGAGGAAAAACGGATTCATTTATTAATTCAGGCGATCGTAGATCTCAGTAATATATAAAGAAATAAGAAAGTAAACAGACAGGGAGATGGCAAGCAAGCAAGAGAGAGAGAGAGAGAGAGAGAGAGAATGTGACCATCTCTGTTCATTCGTGTTAAATCGTGTTTCTCACTTGATTTAACACTTGTATTGTCTCCTATAATTCTATTTAGAATGACATAGTACTATATTTGTGGGTAATCTGTATTGTACATATGCATTGTTTGAACTATGATGAGACAGAAATACAGATATTATATAGGTAGTCAGTGTTAAGTTTCGTTGGTAGAATAAAAGTACTGAAATGGTTTCAGTTATTAAATTTTTCCGAGTTAAACCTACAGAATGTAAATGCCAGTTGTTGGAATATGTTGTATCTTAAATTAATTTGATATACATATGTTTTATTAGGAAATAAAAGGCTCAAGTGCGCTAACTTTACCCTCAATTTCCGACCGATTTATAAAATGTAACGAAAATTTGTCTGGAAAACTCGACGACTCTATGAGCTTTTTCTTGTGTCAATCATGCGTATTAATTTGTGTGTTATTTTAAGTATATGTACGAGAGCTGTTCAAATAATACGTGGACTGTTTCGATATCGCACTAATTTATTGACGTAAACTTGTAAGATTCATACATGTTGTAATCCAACTCATAAGACATCAAATGATTTAAACAAAAAATCGATACCATGTCTAGTTACCTTGCAATGAATAATATAATAGGACGAGGAATCCTACATTTCATAACTGCATTTCGGTAAATGCTAAATAAAAAAGGAAAATCGTCGGTACACAAAACTAAAGTAGCATTGTCACTGATATTCCGAAATTACAGTTATGAAATTGTATGAATATTGAAAAAGGAAAACTATGATAAATATAATTAAGTAGACGAACACTTCCTTGCTTGTAAGTTGAAATTGACGACGTCCGTAAAAATCACGGAGTACTAAATTTTAATAAACCCCGACTGATGTAATTTGTCATTGTTACTTTAAAAGGACACACGGTAATCTTGAATTGTTTTTTTAACTCATGGCGTCCTTTTAGTTTTTCACATAACCCACATTTGTTCAATCATTAATATTAATTTAAAGAATGGTATACAGCTGTTTGGCATATTACTAGCTGGTGAGTATATTGCACCCATACTATTTGTAAACATATAGTAGAATAAGAAGAAAACAAATGAAAAATCAAAATTTTATTTAATTACAGGCAGGTTTAAAGAGACACATGGCAATCTTGAGTTTTATTCAAACATTAAAATTTACTCCTCAATTTACTTATCCTGCGTCATTTTGGCTTTAAAACTGCTTGCATATGATTAAATAAAAACTTGAAATTTCAATTATCTTTATTATTTCACCAATTTTTTAAATGTATTATTGATGCACTATTATAAAATGTTAGTAATATGTAAAAATAATTTGCTTTGAACTATTCTAACAAATACTATTAAATATGGAACAAATGCAAGTGAAGGGAAAAACTAACGGGACGCCGTGAGTTTTTAAAAAATCAAGATTGCCGTGTGTCCCTTTAAAGTAAACAAAATATACTGGATAAATAAATTGAGACGGTACTTTAAAGGGGGTAGTCCTGGAGAACTGTTGTGTGATTGACATGTGCTGCAGTGAAGGGGCTATTATTCCTAATTGAAGCAATAAAAAAAACAGCATGGGGTGCAAATTCTGATGGTTCAGACTGGTCAGTATGAAGCTTAGAATTTAGAGATCTTATGAGACAGAGAATTACACGTGATTGGGAGAGTGTTTTTATTGTGTATTAAAGACAAACTACTTTTTATCACCGTACTTTGTGCGACGTCATACACTTAACAATTGTGAGATGTAATGAATGTATTGGTAAATATGTGGACAATGCAATTAGGCCCGACCAATCAAAATCATTCTAGGTTTTATTTAAAGTGTGTACATAAGAAAACTTGTAATGGGTGTATGACATCGCTACCTATAACAAGAAAGGACATACATACATCTGTTTTTATGTACAATGTTTCTTCCAGATGGGTTTATCATTACTGCCTCTATTTGACCTTTTTACACTGGTTACTTCATATATGTATATGTACCTCTTGTACAATAGTTACTGCATATATGTATATGTACCTCTTGTACAGTGGTTACTGCATCTATGAGTATGTACCTCTTGTACAATGGTTATTGCATGTATGTATATGTACCTCTTGTACAGTCGTTACTGCATGTATGAATATGTAACTCTTGTACAATGGTTAATGCATGTATGTATATGTACCTCTTGTACAATGGTTACTGCATGTATGTATATGTACCTCTTGTACAACCGTTACTGCATGTATGTATATGTACCTCTTGTACAATCGTTACTGCATCTATGTATATGTTCCTCTTGTCCAATGGTTACTTCATTTATGTAGATGTACCTCTTGTATACTAGTTACTGCATATATGTACATGTGCACCTCTTGTTCAATGGTTACTGCATATATGTATATGTACCTCGTGTACAATAGTTACTGCATATATGTATATGTACCTCTTGTCCAATGGTTACTGCATTTATGTATATGTGTACCTCTTGTACAATGGTTACTGCATATAAATTATGTATATGTACCTCTTGTACAATAGTTACTGCATATATGTATATGTACCTCTTGTCCAATAGTTACTGCATATATGTATATATACCTGTACAATCGTTACTGCATCTATATACGTGTACCTCTTGTACAATGGTTACTGCATATATGTATATGTACCTCTTGTACAATGGTTACTGCATATATGTATATGTACCTCTTGTACAATCTTTACTGCATCTATGTATATGTACCTCTTGTACAATGGTTACTGCATATTTGTATATGTACCTCTTGTACAATGGTTATTGTATATATGTATATGTACCTCTTGTACAATGGTTACTGCATATATGTATATGTACCTATTGTACAATGGTTATTGCATATATGTATATGTACCTCTTGTACAATGGTTACGGCATATATGTATATGTAACTCTTGTCCAATGATTACTATGTATCTTTATTATAAATGGGTTCTGTATACTAAGTCAGTTTGTATGAATGATTATAGGTGTATTTAAATGTGCCTTTATGGGACATTATTATTTAAGTTAAATTAAGTTTCAAATATTGTTTAATTGTTATGAAACAACAGTATTTATAATCAAACTAATATATATCTAGCAATCTAAGGATTTGCCTAGTATTGTTTTATTAATTTATGAAAAGTCAGTGTAACGGAATCTGATTTTGTTTCATGTTTATTTACCAATTTCATTAATATATGTTTATTACAAAATATTTCATCCATGTTTTTATTTGTCGGATTAATATACTTGTTTTTTTATAATGTTTTTCTCTATTGAAACCAAGTGATTCTCAAGTTATATTCATGTATCCAGATGCAAAGAAATTATCGACTTTGCTTATTTTTTTTTATATTTATTTTTAAATACGCAGTGTTTATCTTCTCCATTAATTGGTTTGTATACGGGAATGCAAGCAAATTGTATAGAATCGCATCTAGTAAATTCAAGAAACTGCCTATCTACCTATAAAATTGATCGATTAATAAATATGATTTAAAATAAAATTAGAATAAATTTGACACTAACATATAGCGTTTTTTTTTAAATATAAATACAATGATAATGTCTAAAAATAAATATTTGTTGAAATCATCAGGCATAATTAACTGATATTTAATTTAATATCTTGACCATCAACTGTATATTTCCATTATTTTGATTGGCCATTAGACATAAAAGGGCGTATTTGTATCTCTGCCACCATTTATGGTTGGACAATAGATAAGACGCGCGCGTCTGGCACACCAACAGCGAATGTCATGATAATTATGTCAGACACGCCACGTGAATTGAACAGATATACTCCGAACAAAACAGCATTATTTTGCACAGTATACTATATGTCATTCATGTATTACTGACAAATGAATATGAATATGTATTTAGCTAACAGTCAATGCTCGTCTGTGAAATCAACATTTATATTCCTTATTGTTTTATTTGCAAACATCGACATTTATATTTCTTATTGTTTTATTTGCAAACATCGATATTCACCTTAACACATCCATTAACACAAGGTTTAAATATTACACACAAACACAATAGCAAATGATAAATGTTCATTTCCCAAATTAGGACAATTTGTAATTATGCTTTTCTTAAACATTTTTTTCAGAAACGACTCTATATATATACATTATTATAACAAATACTATTCCTTTTCATAGCAAATAAATAATTGTTTAAATCGAAGCAGTATACTAAGAACTAGGGGCAACTTGAAAGCTGCTTTAGGTTATGTTCTCCGTTTTGTTGAATTATCGTTTATGAAAATATTTGCGGTGAAAAAACTCGGCACGAAAACTCTCGGCGACTCGGCGCTAATGGTTAGTTTGTTTTTGAAGTCAAGTTATCTCCATAAACGATTTTAAAAGTATGTTTGTGGATCTCGCTTTCGCATCGTAATTTCAATATCTATGTTAAACAGATATAATGTGTATACGTAACCTTTGTATTATTTATATATGAATAAAAAGTCGTTCATAATAAAAAAAACACAAAAAAACAACAACAACAGACAGATACATTTTTGGATTTGGAAATAGTAAAAGTGACCGTGGGTGTGTCAAACTATTTTAAAAAGAATACTTCCCATACTGTTTTATTGAAATATTAAACTCCACATAACCTATATGTTCACGATATGTGAATGTCTTAAAGAGGCACACCGCATTCTTGTTTTTTTTCACCCCGCAACTATTTTGATAATAAGAATCCGACCAGCTGTTTTAGTTATCCGGAGTATCATGTGTCCTAATGCATATGAATCATATATAATAATTTATATATAGCTTAATACAGATGAGTTCATATTAATACATCTATATAATATCATATATACAACTCAACAATACGAACAACATTATACATTAATACATTATGATTAACCAAACAAAACCATGGCCGTGTCCACGAGTTATAGTTTTTCACTAGATACTTACAGAAAACGAATACAATGCCGGTCTTGCGTTTATTGCATTATATGAACACACAGACCTTAATAAAAGTATGTTTCACTTTTGTAATCAATTTGTGAAAAAAACACAAAAAAACGTGAATGTCATATGTCTAAATTATCCTGTTGCTTACTGGATTAAGTGCGATTTTACTTATGCACACTGTTTTAGAAGAGATTCGTATGTTAGTAGTGTGTTCACTGTTTTAATCAACACTAACGTTTAAGATAATAGTCAATCTGTCGCAGGCAAAAATGCACATTCATTTCAAACTTTCTTTTATAAAATAGTAGTGTCTAATTTCGATTAAGTTTTACTTTTGGTCGGCAGAGCTAACAGCATAAGAATCACGGTGTATCTCAATAGGAAATAGCAATTCCATGGTCTGAACATGTAACCTTCTTGCACATACTTGTCGCTGTCAATGCACGTTATTGTTGTTACTATAACAACGGGAACATAATGCAACTGATGTAAGTATAATAATGCGCAAATTATTACGCGCGAAATGGTTCACAAGCGCCTTTGAGAGAGAGAGAGAGAGAGAGAGAGAGAGAGAGAGTCTGCATGTCACACTTTCTGCAGCAATACTGTCTGTATGTATGCCTATCTGACGGAGCCGGTCAGTTCGTCTGCCCGTCTGTTTATATTTCCACTTGATTAACTGTCTGGTTTATTGTGTGCAATGATATCCGTCTATTGTCTCTGTCTATCCATTCATCACCGTGCGTATAAAATCAAGGAGTGATTAAAATATGTATAACTATTAATGTTATGTATGTTTAACTCTGTCGAAATAATTATGGTGTATTTTAAATTGATTTGTATGTGTCACCACCTCAATGTTGATGAACATTTTATAGTGCTTACATCTTAATAAATGACTTGGTATTAATTTTGATGATTAAGAAACATAAAACGTGTAAAAATAAACATAATTTACTTATAACTTACAGCTAAAACCATACCGGTCATCATACTTGTATTATTAGTAACTCATTCACAGGCCAAAATGATAAGTATGCTTTAATATGAATTATTGAATGTTAAATGTTAATTTGCAATAACATTGTATCCTATAATTCTTTTAGAATAGTGTTTACAAGTTATGTTTTATGTATAAAATAATGCATATATGTATGTGTATTTGACTGAAACAACGAGACACAAATAAACGACTAAATCTAAATCTAATTGGATTTAGGGAAGATACTTTAAAAGGCAAGGAAAATAATTCACAGTTTTCATGTGCCTAAATTAATGTATAACACGTTTAACTAATTAAAAAAATAAAAGTAAAGTGAAATTATAATACAGTATTGTTGTAAATGTAATTTATAAGAATCATACATACATAGTGTTTCACGTAATACATGACTGTATGTGTTTGTACTTTTTTCATAGGTGTATGCCCGATCAGAGTGAACTTTTTCATTGATATATATTTTTATGTAACTGATACATGTATTTTAATGTCTAATGTATACACTTATTTTATTTCGATCTATGTATTTGGCATTCGCCGCGGAGACTTATTAAGCATCAAGTTAAAGCAGGATGTGTTGAGTCTTTTTTGCGTTTTAAAAAGAATTATGCAGTAAGAGGAAATATAACAAAATTACAATTAATATATTACAGTGCGTGACCAATGACAAGAACATTGTTCATTTAGTACATTTCATTTTTGGGGGAAACAAATGCTATATTTGTAAACTTTGTTCCTACTGATATATTTAGCTTGTAAAAAAAGATAAGTTTTTTTCTAAACGAAAACTATTGTGTATATAGTATACACGCAAAGTTTTACGCAAGCTAAAATAGCTGCCGAGAGGAAATAGCATATATCTGGGTAGGGACTGGAAACGAAGTTTCACATAACATATCAAGTCACGGGTGTTAAAACAATATTGAAAAAAATAATGTCGCCATGACCGTGTTATTTTTTCTTACCAGACACATTCTTCCCGAGTTTTACCATCAGTTGTTCCTACCAAACATTTTGAATCCATGTGGGCGACCTCGCTTCTCTCTGTTCAAATACCTTGATTTGCCTTACATACTGATTACAATTCAACTTTGGAGCACGACATGCTAGAAGTACACATCAGCACAGAAATACAGGTGTTCACATGTAAGGGATGCGTGTGCGTTAGCGTGTGCATTACAACAGGGATAAACGTTTCACTGCTACCATGTGTAATTATAAGATTGCGTTATCAAAGTGAAAAACTCAAAGAAACAGTTCATTGCTACCTTACCATTATATGTGCAATTATGGAAACCATATAGGCAGCGAATAAACACATCGACTAGTGAATAACACGTAGGTATTTATGAGAATACCGCATTATAATTGGGTATTATTCCTTAAAAAGGTATTATTCCATTAAAATACAGATTTGCTCTTATTCCATTCCAATACTTGCGGTTTCATTCAGTTTCAATTACGGTTTCATTATGCTCCGTAAAAAATCCCGGACGTGACGATCCCGGAAATATTGCCGCATTCTACACTTTAGTAGACTGCTCTACGAAAACGTCATTTGAGACAATAAACGGCAAGCTTTGAACATTGAAAAATATGTGTTTATACCATTTAAGTTTTTTCGACGGGCTCCCTAGGAATTGAAGTTGTAATGCATGCTTATTGTCGGCTACATGATTCACAGTCTGTTAACCATAGACATATTCTCAAGGTGTACCGGAAGTAAATCAAATCCCATTGAGTCCAATGCAATATTGTCCAAGCTTTCTAGTTAGCCATTTTTCAAAATGAAATTCAAACTAAGATTCACTTACATGTTCTTTGTCATGAGACCTGCCTCTCAAGAAAACTGCTGCGAATAATAGGGGTCATGTGGTATATAAGAAAAGAAAATTCTGATCTTTTTTGACACCGTGAACGAACTTCATTCATTCATTCGGCACCTCTTAAATGAGTTCTACTTTCAAAACTCTCAAATTGATAAATAAAATCATCATACAACCATGCAAATTGTTTTTAGCTATCACAAACAAGTCAATAAAGTCATTTCAGCCAGAAAAACAGGCCTTAAATACTCAAAAATGCCTTTTATCACAAACAAGTTAGGGATTATATGTTTGGGAACTCCTTTCCTACACCAGGCATGAATACCACAGTGATTTACTTCCTGTATACCTAAACCCATATAAGAGTCTAATTAAATTATTCTAATTAAAGCAGGATCCCAATGCAATCGTGCAAACTCGCTAATTTCCGTAGATCATCGGAAATAATGCTCGTGGGTATTTCCAATGATACACGTCGAGTTTAGGGTTTGGGTGATTTGCCCCGGCAAAGTACCTGTAAACCGTACCAAAATATAGACCCGGAAATCAACTGATTTTAAACATATTTGTATTATTTATTAAATGCTATACTCTTTTGAAATAAGTCTTATCATTTTATAGTCATTTTAAGTTAAAATATTAAATAAAAAAATATTTTGTAATTAACTGCGTGTGGTTTTGTTTGCATAACAAACGGATTAGCCAATCGTAAACGCTCGGCCAATCCCGTCATTCTTCGGGATGAAGGAGCACCATGATGGTTCAATGGGCGCCGCCATTGTTTATCCCACGTGACTGACCCCACGTGATTAACGAGAAATTGCAGCACAGATGCTGGAAAAAATGTTCGATAATTCTGAACATAATATTAATATTTCATGGGTCAAGCTAGGGGAGAAGGAGAGTACAGCGAAATGGGAAATTCACAATTATTTATATTGGTTTAATAAAACTGGACGAATGATTGATATATGTTGTCAATTTTTATTTAAATATATGATAAATACGTTGTTTCATTTCAAATTAAATATTTTTTTACTTTCATGTCTTAATTTTAATTGTTGGTGGTCATATTCAATATGCATATCATTATCAGAGAATTTAATACGAATGCCATTAACGGCTCGTCAAAACATTATAGATTATTTAGAGCCGCCCTTGAGAGAATTGAATTGAATTGAATTGAACGTTGTTTAACGGCTCACAACACAATATAGGTTATTTAGAGCCGCCCCAGAGAGATGGGAAGGATACATAGAAATACGGGAACCGTGCCCTACTCTTATTATCGAATAGATTTCTATGGTTCTTTAACGTGCTCGGAGGATAGACCAATACAAGGGACCGCCCGGTTTACGTCCCCATCCGACGGACGAGGCTAAGGAAAAGTGTATAGGCCCATACCTACCCTTACTCATACCGAAGTTTCTTTGTTTTCTACATAACATAACGTGAATTCTAGTGCATTTTCAAAACATTTAATTTTCAAAACATTTAATTGACGCGTGTGGTTCCCGGGTGCCGTTTGGTCACGGGGCAAATAATAGGGCCACTGCAGACCCCTTTGGACGGGTAGGCAGAGGGTAGAATCCCCCAAATACATGTTCATTTTATCATTTTATCATTTTTTGTTCATGTTCATTAAAGGTCTTCATCATGATCCCTGCATTGTTTCAGGTGCCATCTCGCTCACATCAAAAGAGCAGTGGCAGAAAAACAATAAACGTGGCTCCAGCGTAAATGGCGTTTCTACGATAGAATTTGCAGCAACTCTGCAGTTCAGGGTGAGAAGGTTCTAGGCCCATTTTCCATATTTTATCTCTATGTACATGGAGGATGAGCCTGGCATGTTCATGCCTGTTAGGCGCCATATAACCTTTTATGTGTTGGTGCGCCTTAAAACCCAATTCCATTCCAAATCATTTAATTGCTAAATCCTATGATAATGACGTGCGAGGTCCTTAAAATCTGACAAGAATTGCTTGTCGAATTTTAGGTGTGTGATGGTGTGGGGTAGGTGGGGTGGTGGGATGAGAGCCTCTGGTTCGCTCTTGTTATTTGAGGATAAGCTAATTCAATCTGCAAGGTATGAAATGAATGTTGTTTAATGACTCAACAACACATTATTCGTTATTCGAGAGAGAGGACATCGCACACAGGAATATGGAACCTGACATAATATAACGAATATAGTCTTATATCTAACGTGCTTGGAGGATAGACTCCAATATAAAAAAACTCCCAGTTTACGTCCCCATCCGACGGACGAGGCTAATGAAAAGCGTCTTGCTGACGAACACAAAGACGAACCTCAGTGGCGATAGTGAAGCTTGACCCCGGGTTAACCGTATTTTAAGTTCAGTGGTTATTTATAGGGCCACGACAGCCCCTTTATAAATTATGAAGCGGTATTTAAAATATTCCTTTAAACATTTTAATGAAATTGAGACCAAACGCTCGTTTGTGCTCGCAATCATATTGTGTGTTTTTTTGTAAATATATTAAATAGTTTGTGAGATACACACATCTTGTTACATTGTTGTTATACACCTCGCTGCGCTCGGCATTATTTTGGCGTTTACAGCACCATTTCACCATGTTTACCACACTGTCATAACAATGTTATAACATATATATTTGTAAGCGTTTTGGGGCACCGCTTCTCGAAGCTTATGGCAGTACGTGATCTATGATTTTTTTTAATGTTCGGGATCTCGCTTCGTGCGAATTGAAAATGTCAACTAAGGTCAACTGCGAAATTGAAGAACAGGACGAATCATGGCCTATGGGATTCGCTTTGCGAAGCTTACCAAAATAGTATTGTTTTATTTAATGTTCGGGGCTTCGCTTCGGGCGAAGCTCAATACTTTGTAATTATCAAATGTTCACGATTTACATAAGTTTAATCCGGAGTACATGTACAGTAACTACCTAGGCCCAAATGACAGCATAGGCCTATGGTTGGGGGCGTGGAGGCATGATCCTCCGGACTTTTTATTTCATTTCAGAATGTATTAATTAGGTAAGTAAACTGTCACAGATGTGTAACTGAAAATACCCACATTAATCCCTTTCCCCATTGCCAGACTGGCAAACATTGTACATACATTGACCAAAGCAATTAGCACATGTGACCGTCATGTATCGCATGACGTCATGTTTAACAATCTCATGACGTCATGTTTAACGTCAGTCGCCAAAGCACCAGTTACCCCTACTCAGGTATTGACGTCACATGCTGCTTCACACAAGAAAAAGGTAAGAAATTTACATTGATGCGCTTATTGATGCAAGTCTGAATCCGCGTACCATTTGCCGTTCTGAAAAATATGAAGCAGGCCGGACGAGGTAAACTCCGGACATGAAGAACGCGGTCGACATAATGTCGTAAATATGAATAATTTGAGGCTTCGCAGTGCGAAGCTTAGTGACAATATAAATGTGTGTCGTTTAATTTCGGGGCTTCGCGCTTTGTGCGAAGCTCTGTGGCTCGTTTGTCGAGCTTTGCTCGCCCGTATTGTTTTCACGACTTTAGCGAAAGTTTACTTTGTGGATTTTTTGGACTTTTTACGGTAATCGCCGCCATCACCGAACAAGTGATTACTAGTGGACAACATCGACGCCGGGCTGTGCCCGGCGAGAATTGTCCAAAAAAGTAGTATCCACAATGGTGTCTATTTCTTTCCGAGATTATTTTTGAAAAAAATGGATGAGGCAGTTCGGATTGGATCCCAATGATCAATCAGTACATGAAAAATGCTTATTAATAAATGCAGACAATTCTCAAGTTTATGCGTCTTTGTGATCAAGATCGATTCATGTCGTTTCGGCACCAAACCATTTCGAAAACCTAGAAGAATCGGCACCCAGACGTTTCGGCATCAAACCATTTCGGCATCTTTTTAAATGTTTACCCTAGACGTTTCGGCACCCATTTATATTTGAGTGTTATAATAAAGTAAAGAAGTAAATAAATTAAATATTTTCTATAAGAACACTTGTAATCCATTTAAAATGCAAAGTTGTTTGCCTTAACGGCATCTCCGAGCATCTCATGAGCCTGCATGGGCCCATATGGTAATCACCCGTAAAATTGAAGTAAATATGACTTTAGATTATATTGTAGCATGGTCACTGAAATTCCCTTTGTAATAGCTCAGGTGTATTTCGTTTAATTGAAAATACTTGAATATGTTCCCCTAAACATGTATAATACTGTATACCTAAGACCAAATAAAAACTTATCTGTATTCATACAGTATCTTTTAATTCTTCACTTTACCTTCCTGTCATCTCCATATCGACGACAACAGGTATGTGACTTGAACAAAGCCTCCACAAACTAACCCATTATCAAAAATTGTCTACATCTACATATATTTTCTTGATATATATATGCCACATGGTTATTAGGTCTGTGGTTTCACGTGGACAATTCTTAAATATGTAAGTAGCAAAATTACTTAATTTTAAAAGATGTTCAGATGTCGATAAAGTTAGAAGAAATTTAACATCATTTTCTGAGTAAACAATATGTTGTATGTAGATCTAATTACTGGGTAATTAACGCATTTACTACATGTTATTAAGCACTGCACATCTGCACATATTAATCTCTGTAAACAAAGTCAAGGCTTTAACCATGGGCAGATTCAGGCGGGGACGCTGCCGGCACTTCCCACGAGCTCCCCTAAAAAAATATTCTTTTTCTTTTTAAAGTTGCGCACCCCCTCCCATCTCAAATCACATGTTATGTACTAGTGATTCATAAACATAACTGAAATTGCAAGTAAATTGTAATCAACCAGTACAGCATAGCAAAACGTTTATACAGTTTCTATATAGGCAAACAGGACTGGCGTGAACTTGAAATCTAGAGAAACTGGGTTCAAACCCCACCGGTGCAACTGAGTTTTGTTAGTGTGTCCGTGGGCAAGAAACGTTGTATTAGCATCGTCCATCCGATGGGGATGGTGGGGGTGGGGTGCGTGTGTGTGTGTGTGGGGGGGATTATAAACAAGACAGACCGCTCGGAATAGATCCATTTTTCGGAATCTATCCACCAAGCACGTTAAAGAACCATTCATTAGTAAGAGTAGGGCGCAGGTTCCTGGATTCCTATATATCCTTTCCCTCTCTCTGAGGCGCCTCTAAATACCCTATAATACTGTGTTGATGAGTCGTTAAACAATATTCATTCATTCTATAGGCAAATACATGGATTACATATAAGAGGCGCCAGAATAAAAAGGGATTTGCCAATAAAATCCCTTTTTCACTATATAAATGAGCATTTTATATAGGTTAAACATGCAAATAAACACCGCCCAATTTTCACTTCGCAAAAAAACTTGCTATCCAAGAGCTAAAATGTGCTCCATGCAGAGGCCGCATTGATACGAGCGTGGAAATTTCCTCGCATTTTCATGGCATAAAAACGAGGAAATTTCCTCGTTTTGCAGCAGTAGTGCCAAGTAACAACAAACAGTGTTTTGAGTCATGTGGAAATCTTATCTATGCAAAAACGAGGAAATTTCCTCGTTTTGCAGCAGTAGTGCCAAGTAACAACAACGTAAAACAATATACAGTATCAATCTTTATTATTAAAAGGTATGTACAATGAACAAACACAATCAAATATCCTCGTTTTGCCGCAGTTATGCCGATCCATGTAAAAACGAGGAAATTTCCTCGTTTTGCCTCAGTAGTGCCCAGTAAAAGTGATAACAAACTGTGTCTTGAGTCATGTGTAAATCCTATCCATGGAAGAACGAGGAAATTTCCTCGTTTTACAGCAGTAGTGCCCAGTAACAACAAGCTGTGTTTGGAGTCTTTTGTAGATATCCATGTAAAAACGAGGAAATTTCCTCGTTTTCTGCCGCAGTAGAACCAAGTAACAACAAACTGTATTTTGAGTCATGTGTTGTATATATTGTTTCTTCTCCAATTACGATTGTATGCTTGTTAAAATTAATCAATATCTGTGTTATTTCTTTGTCGTTGTTTTTTCCTTCAGAAAAGTAAAGGTCAATACGGAATCGGCAAAGCTGGACAAAGTTCAAAGAAAGAAGAGGTAAGATTTGTTTCTGCTACCGTTAAGTTTGCTATTACTATTAAGTATAATGTTAATAGTACCCAGAGAGAAAAGTTTCAAATTGTATTTATAGTACGCTGTACTAAGAATCTAACATCGGAAGATATTTAAATTATGCAATTACTTACATGTATATGCTTCTGATTGGATCTAAATCAAAATGATCATACACAAGTCGTACATAGTAATTGTGTATAGTAGTAATTAATGATGTCAATTTTGAAAGCAAACAAACAAGAAAAAAAGACTAGCAATGGAATTGTTATGTCAGTATCATTATATAAATACACATTATTTCATTATACCAAACATATATTCGAAAACTATTTGGATCGGCTGAATATCCTTTGAAATAAAACACGAAACGGACACAGACATTTTGTAAATGAATTTAAAGCTCATCCTTAACATAGTTTATTTCGTAATAAACATAATACAGTTGGGGAAACTCCCAAACATGATCAACAGGCCTTCAATAAATACGTTAAGGTTATAACTCTGATGAAAGTTACTAATTACTAAAATTAGTACGCACTTAAATAAAAAAAAGGGTTTAAGTCCAAAGGGAAGTGTAACATTCACAGAATACAGTCACTCGACAAGTATTACAACGCAAAGGTGATTCGAAAAGTACATCGTAAGCATTTAAGGGTTGACAACAGTGGTACCACCTTGGAAAGGTCAGTGGAAAAAGGGAACCACCGGATAGTTTAAACTTGTTCAAGGATGCACCAAACCTCACTCTTATCCTGTCATCATCCCTAAACAACAGGACAGTGTAAATAAAAACAAGAAGACAGTGAGTTTTCAAAGTATCACAAGCCGGTCAGAACAGTTACATAAGAAAACAGTAAGGGGAAAGAATATGATAAAAATAAACGAACAGTGTGTAGATGTTAGAATTTCTTTATTGGTCATTGTCAACAATCAAAACGCATTGACCATGAAAGATTTGAGATAAAATAGACATGTTTTTAATTTTGGCATCTGTGTTGTATAATGTTATAATTTGGATATGATAGACATCTGAAACTGAATGTTTAATGGGTCACTAAATAGAATGTTGTTTCATGATTAGAATGTGAGGACTTTGGAAAATATTATAGTTATAAACAAAACGACAACTTAATGATAATATAATATCAACTGGATTGAAAAAATAGCGTCTGTGAAGGTAATCATGTTTTTTAACAATGGAAATTTGCATTAGAATAAAGGGTTTACTGTTATATGTATTTTATTATTGAAATCTGATAAGTAGTTTATGAATTATAATTCTTGTAGTAAAGGCCAGTTCAAACCAGTTCTACGCGCATGCTCATATCATAATTTGTGGACTGTATCCCTAAAATTGATATGTAATTTAAATAGTAGAAGACCCATAAAATGCCTGAATTCCAATTTGACTGCGCCCCGATATTCTTACTAAAATACAGTTGTGTTATGAACAGTAAATTGACGTTGATACACAGTCTAACACCCGTACCAGCTTTAATTCTCGCCGAGTTCAACCCTTACTTATAAGAAAAAACACGGAAATGTTCATGTATATAATATATCAAAAAATAAGTTAAACCTAAGAATCTAATCTCATATGTTCTCATGACTTGAAGTCAGAGCATCAAGGGCACGACAAAACGGAGTGAAGGTCATCCATCAAACTGTTCCTGTCTTAAAGGATTTATGAAAACCTTGTCAGAGAGTCCGGTCCCGTCCGGTCGCTGCACAATCAAAGAGAAAAGACGGGTTGTGATAAACCTTGTCGCAGAAGTGTTTTAAAATTACTATTATAATTGTTTAACAGATCAGTGTTACGATAATAAAAATTCCTTTACAGCGTACCATGACCTTGTACCGCACCGCATGTTTGACTGTAGAACCCTTACACTCTTTCATAGCATACCATGCGTTTGGAATAAGTCTAAGCCTTAGTTATAGACGCTTGCAAAAAGTAAGTATTTCGTTGTCTGTAATACACAAAAGCAAGGAGGCACAATGCATAACGTTATGATTTTATATATAATTGTTATCTTGATCGTTTTTAAAGATATATTCTATATCTTATAACGATACTGTAATGCTTATGACCCACGTGAATTTATCATGATGTAATCGTTCTATCGTAGGTTGTAATGGTAGAATACAACACTAAACAATTATATCTGGGCAGTTTAAATGGATCAATGATGACGTTCGCCAAAAAGAAACCTCAGGGTGGTCTGCCAGATGCGTCAGTGTCATTAACTAAAACAGACACAATGATTATTGACAAAACATTTATTGTTGCGTCTTTAAAATGTTGTGTCATGAACGATACAATAACTATCGACGAAACACAAAGACAGGAACTAGTAAAGGCTATCAATGCATATTGGGAAAAGAAATATAAATGAGTATTCAAATTGTGTGCGATTTATTTTGAACTCTGTTGACATTCCAGATTATAAGGTACATTTTCAACCTCATCATGAGGGAGCAATACAATCAACAGGTATCCTAACACGCAGCATGAGGCTGATATCATTTACCTGATAACTACTCCAGTTAATGTGTAGCCGTGTCAGACAAGTGTTACCAGTTGGTCACTAAATAATATCATGAACAATTGAGTAAACATATAACAATTTTTTTTTTATAATTTATCATACAAGTTTGAATGTAAAACAATTGGACAGAGTAATATTTAGATTATTTTAATTCTCCGTGAATCCTCCGGGTTTAGGTTAACTCGAGATATATTTTCTCATATTAGTACATGGTATTTGAGTGAATAATATTATTTCACTTGATAGAGGTCTGCATGTACTTGAAAATTAATTGATTGATTTAAATCGGTCAGTGTTCATTTTACCAAGAATGTTGTATTTCTAAAGCTATGAACAACTGACAGGAATCCAGTTTTACATTCAAGCAGGATATAGTCATGTTACAATGTAATGTATCAGCTAGGTGAGAGCCAGTCATACTACAATCTAGTTTGTCAGCTAGAAGACAGACATTCTTGTCATACTGCAAAGAAAATTCTCAGGATTTCATTGGTCAGTGCGCCGTAAACATGAGCCCATTACTGAAATACACAAAAACAAAATGGCGCTTTCCATTGTGTGTAAAAGTCAGAAATAATCGTAAGTGTATTTTTTTTGGCAATTTTGCAGATGATAAAACATTAAATAGTGATAAAATACGTATATTTTGTTAAAAAATCCGCCAAATTTAACGACGTTAGAGCGATGACGTCACGAAAATGACAACGTCTAGTTAGAGGCACGTTATGCGGAAATTAGCGCAATAAAAATGAAATCCTGTTTTTTGCTGTTATTTTTCTTAAATAAATGGTTACAACTTTGAAGTATGACACATTCGTTATTAGGATTCTTGACAGGAAAATGGCCTCACATTCCCTACCTGGAAAGTATATCCCCCTTGCCTAACGGCTCGGGTGAATATAATTTCCAGGCAGGTAATGTGAGCCCATGTCCCCTGTAAAAAGTCCTAATAACTAATAATATTACAATATAATGCGTATGATAGACAAAGGTGCGTTAGAATTACGATGAAGGTTTAACTTTGTTGTAATCATAACTGTTTAGTATTGTACCCTGATGAGTACAAGTAAGAACTGTGTTTAGCTACATTGCTCAATTGACATTCGCTGAAGATATAGGACCGTTGTAAGTGACACATATTGATCGTTCTATTCACAACTCGCCTTTAAACGTGGTTACTTGTTTTATATAATAACTATTTTTGATTCGATTTAAATTGCATTGGTTCTGCAGCAGGGTCTGAGAATTTTATTTATTTGACAAGAGTTTACTCGAGCAGTATTGCATAATGATTTTAGCTTAACATGCTTTCACACGCGCTTAGTGTAAATTTGAACTACTTACATGTTTGGCAATACAAAAATGCAGCAATAAAAAACTAGACTAAATTAAAAACTAAATTAACATACGGCGATATTATTTAACATGTCGTTATGATATCCATGAGTTTCGGAATGTTTCTAGTTTGGTTTTACTGTCACATGTTTGACTATTTATGTTAGTAATCAGTTTCATTCCTGATAGTTTACATCGTTGATTGCCATGTAAAAGTTCAAGATAGAACGAACGTATGTCAAGGAGAAATTGCTTTGTAATGGTTGGTTATTATTTCTTTATTCGTCTAATGATCCATGACGATTGTGTATATAAGGTTAAGAAATTTATATATGCTTGTATTTTAAATTAATATTTGCTAGATTTTATTATTTGTTGCCCTATTGTATTATTATTTCCGTTAATCTTTAACACATACTGATAATCTGATATTGTATTGGACAAAATAGTGTCTAGTATATAAAAGTAGTCAGAGATGAAAAGATTCAAAGAGTTTGTTTTATATATCGTTTGTCTTAATCCCGATTCAATTGAAATGTTTTATTATCTCCATACTATAAAAAGCCTTAGTGGATATTGCTAACGCATATTTTTGTCCATCTGTACACCCTTCTGTTCGACCGTTACCATATATTCTCTTAAACCTCTAAACTGAATACAACCACATTTAACGTTTGGCAGGTTGACCTGTAGCAACATTTTTTTACTGGGCCAAATGCACTTAAAATCAATCACACTAATCATTTGTCTTCGTATAAATGGCTATGTTTTATAAACATATGCATACGTTTTCTATATATATTGAGAATACTGTAAATGTGAGACAAATTGTTATCTATAATTTGTCTCACATGTCTCTTTCCGGAATCCTCCGTAATCCAGTATCCAGAAAAGGTATTGTAATATGTATACTTTTCTTTAGCGTATAAAGAGTATGATATATATATATATTATATTATCTCTTGAGCAGAGTATATGCATATACAATGATTTAGTTTAGAAAATAACGCAATATTTGATATTATAAGAAACAACACTTTAATGGTCTAGGTGAAACATACATACATCTAGCAAAAAGATGGACAACGACTTCAAAAGTATAAGTATCGATGCTCAGTAGTTTCAATGAACTTGACGTTAGTGTCTTGTGCAGTCGATGGCGTAATAATATACTGTCATTATTGATAGTTTGTTATACACTCAGTAAGTTGCTTGATGTAACTACTCTGAACAATTTATGGCAAAGTTAATTGCTTCATGTAAATAATAATAAAATAAATTGAAATACTGGTGAAAATGTTGTGTTGAGCAGCTATCACCATATTATGCATGCATAGAAATGATGGAATTGTTTAATCAATACAAAACTTGTATAACTAGTATTTACTGTGTAATGGCGTTGGCATGGTTTAGGTGAACAAATCATTTATGTTTCAGTGAAATAATACATGTATCGTTGCGTGTGTTTGTTGTTGTGCTTTTTGCGGTTTTATTTTCTTGTTGTTTTTTGGTATGTCATTTTCTTTCTTTTTTTGTGTGTTTTTCTTTTCTTTTGATATTTATATGAGTTTGTCAAGGTGAAATGTTTTAAGGCAAATACTGTTGTAATAAAACACAACTTCGACCTTCCTTGATTATTAGCGCAAAGTAAATACCTTTATATAAATAAAAACATACTACCGTTAATACAAGGTGTCGTCCTCTTTACTCTGACAAATACGACATTGACACTATTGTGTTATTCGAAATGGTTTTATTTCAACTTATGATTTGTCTGGTGATTATCGCTTGACTCATGATTTTGAAGGGGAATCAAGAACTAAAACATTTTTTCTATCTTGTATAAACTATGTGACACGTATTTATAATTCCTTATTAAGCTAGTATGCACGCTTGCTATGAGTTTTTCTTTTGTATTTTATAGAACTATTAAATATAAATACGAGGACCGTTCAAATAGTACGTGGATATGTTTGTATATGATAGTTGTATATATAATTCAGTATTGAATATATATATATATATAATTCAGTAATGAGTGGATATATATATATAGATGGGGAAAAAAACATTTATACAGTGCTACAGTTTATAGAAACCCTGTAGCACTGTATAAATGTTTTTTTCCCAATCTATTAATTTATTCCAACATTGTCGTATCCCCCCGTGGATCCAGTGCTTTTTGAAAGGTATTTTGTAGATGTATGTATTTTCTCACCCTTATATATATATATATAATTCAGTACTGAATATAAGAATATATGAAATGGATGAACACAAATAATATGGTGTTTATACGAGTATGTCATATATCATGGTGTTTCTAGTAACAAAATCCGGGAAAATGTTTACGAGTCATTATTACGGGCATTTATTTCGTTATTTTTACCTCTTGACTGTAATTAAAAGGATAACATCTTTTACTTAGAAATAAGGGTTGCTTTTAGTCTTACGTATTGAGTGGTGAGATAATGACTAAATAAGGAAATTGAATTTAACTGAATTTTGTTTACGTCTCATCAACATATTATAGGTTATTTAGAGCCACCCCAGAGAGATTGAAATTACATTATTAGGTGTAAACGCACAGAAAAAAATCAAGAATCTCATCCTTAAGTCTTGACAGAGGTAAAACCCCAGCCGACTAAACTAATGTGCCAGTGTCATGGGCGTAGCGTGGCCTGTTTTCAACATAGTCCTAGCGTGGCCTGTTTTAAACGTACTCCTAATACGAGTTGCGAAGTCCCGAGTAGTGGAAATACTGAGAGGAGGTGTCTCCCTTACTGAATGTTGGTTCTCGATTTTTTTTTCATTTTTGACCAAAATGGTGTTCGTATAAGCGATATTTGCCAGGAATATAGACATTTTATGCTCGCAAAAAAAGTGGTAATTTTCCACCCTTATCTCCGTCCCACTCTGAATTTTATTGCATTTACAGCTTAAAAACTAGAACTATAAATCCGGACAAATATAAGTGTGTGCGGTATGCATTTCAGTATGCAAATGTGTTGACTCGTAATTCATTACGTAATAGTCATTAACCGCCCATTAATCGTGGGATACCACGATCAGTTGCGTGATTTATGGTTATAACCCCGCTGTGTCGATAATGATTACTGCGGTGTCCCATTAAGCCGTTAATGACTATTACGTAATGCATCTGATAAGGGTCAACAAATCTGAATCTTGAAATCCATACCGCACACATATATTTGATCGGATTTAGAGTCCTTTTGTAAGGGAAACAGGTGTGTATGTAAATTGCATTGATAATTATTATAATTATATGATTTTCTGATATGTTTAGTGTGTATTCGGTAGAGTTACATTTTTTCGGCCCAATATATTAGTGTAACTAAGCAAACTTATATGGATAATTCATACTTATAAAGCATTTTAGCGCTTTTAGCTCGTGGATTTGAGTCTTTAGTTTATGTTAACTATGTCTACTGAACCTAGATTAGTTCATTTTTGACGCATACGGTAGTTCGTGTGTTTTATAACCGACAGAGACATACGCATAATATATGGACGGAAGAAATGTTTTTTTGCAAAGAAAACATGTCTTTAGCCTTATTACATTGACACTTATTATATATAATTTTATGTTATGTTTAGTGAGTCTACTGAACATGGATTTGCGTAGAGTAAACTTTATTCTGTTCACAGTGTGTGTGTGTAACTAAGCAACTTCTACTGGATAATTAATGCTTACCTGCGTGGCCGAGGGGTTAACGACGTGTCGTTTTAAACCTTCTTGCCTCTCACCGCTGCGAGTTCGAATCCCACTGGGAGTCCGACTTGTAAGTGAGAAAATGTCGATTCTTACGGATGTCGGGAGGTGTACAGTTATGGTCCTACCCTTGAAAAGTGGGTTGTCTGTCTCCACCACAAACAGGCGACCGTCATATATAACCTTACATGTGTTGAAAATGACGTAAAACATCATACACACAAACAAACCGTTAGTGTTACATGCAAAACCGTGGAGTTGGGTCTACTTTGGACTATAGTGTGTTCAGTCCCCAGCTGGGCCATTCCAAAGACTATATAACAATGGTACTCCATTACTTCAGGCTCAGCATAAATAAAGCGTAGTGCTGGGACATGTCGGGCCGTTGTTAGTATGTGACTGATTGTGGTATCATTGAACGGCGGGGTATTCCAGCAGGGCAGCAATACAAAGTCAAGTTGAGCATAGAGCTAAGCTCACTGCTAAACATTATTTATATGTATCATTTGCTTTCAGATTGGAAACCATGCCTAAAACGCTTCTTACGCCCTTCTAGAGTTTCTTTACTCTTTTTTTCTAGTTTTAGAATTTCACGAACTCTACTGAACATAGATTTGGGTAGAAATAAAGAAACTTTATTTGTCTCGTCATAAGTCAACGAATGTATGCGCGAGAATCACACGCATGAAAACCAGAAATACATATGCTTCATAGATGTCATAAATAAACGAATGTGTGCGTGAAAATCACACGGATCCAAGGATGAAATACAGGTAATACACATCCTTCATATATGTCATAAGCAAACGATTGTATTCGTGAGAATAACACTGATGAAATACAGGTAATACACATCCTTCATATATGTCATAAGCAAGCGATTGTATTCGTGAGAATAACACGGATGAAATACAGGTAATACACATGCTCCATAGATGTCATAAATAACTAAAGTTTGCGTGATAATCACACGGATCCAAGGATAAAATACAGGTTATACCCATGCTTCATATATGCCATAAGTCAACGAATGTATGCGTGAGAATCACACGGATGAAATACAGGAAATACACATGCTTCATAGATGTCATAAATAAACTAATGTATGCGTGAGAATCGCACGGATCCAAGGATAAAATACAGGTTATACCCATGCTTCATATATGTAATAAGTAAACGAATGTGTGCGTGAGAATCACATGGATCCAAGGATGAAATACAGGTAATACACATCCTTCATATATTTAATAAGTAAACGAATGTATGCGTGAGAATCACACGGATGAAATACAGCCAATATACATGCTTCATAGATGTCATAAATAACTAAAGTTTGCGTGATAATCACACGGATCCAAGGATGAAATACAGGTAATACCCATGCTTCATATATGTCAAAAGTAAACGAATGTATGCCTGGGAATCGCACGGATGAAATACAGGTAATACACATGCTTCATAGATGTCATAAGTAAACGAATGTATGCGTGAGAATCACACGGACCAAATACAGGTAATACCCATGCTTCATATCTGTCATAAGTAAACGAATGTATGTGTGAGAATCACACGGATGAAATACAGGAAATACATATGCTTCATAGATGTCATAAATAAACGAATGTGTGCGTGAGAATCCCACGGATCCAAGGATGAAATACCAGTAATACACATCCTTCATATATGTCATAAGTAAACTAATGTATGCGTGAGAATAGCACGGATGAAATACAGGTAATACACATGCTTCATAGATGTCATAAGTAAACTAATGTATGCGTGAGAATCACACGGATCCAACGATGAACTACAGGTAATACACATGCTTAATAGATGTCATAAGTAAACGAATGTATGCCTGAGAATCGCACGGATGAAATACAGGTAATACAAATGCTGCATAGATGTCATAAATAAACTAATGTATGCGTGAGAATCACACGGATGAAATACAGGTAATACACATGCTTCATAAATATCATAATTAAACGAATGTATGCGTGAGAATCACACGGATCTTAGGATGAAATACAGGCAATACACATGCTTCATAGATGAAATAAATAAACTAATGCATGCGTGAGAATCACACGGATCCAAGGATGAAATACAGGTAATACCCATGCTTCATATACGTCATAAGTAAACGAATGTATGCGTGAGAATCACACGGATGAAATACAGGAAATACATATGCTACATAGATGTCATAAAAAAACGAACGTGTGCGTGAGAATCACACGGATCCAAGCATGAACTACAGTTAATACACATCCTTCATATATGTCATAACTAAACGAATGTATGCGTGAGAATCACACGGATGAAATACAGGTAATACACATGCTTTATAGATGTCATAAATAAACGAATGTATGCGTGAGAATCGCACGGATCCAAGGATGAAATGCAATTAATATACATGCTTCATATATAAGTAAACGAATGTATGCGTGAGAATCTCACGGATAAAATACAGGTAATACACATGCTTCATAGATCAAATAAATAAACTAATACATGCGTGAGAATCACACAGATCCAAGGATGAAATCCAGGTAATACAGATGCTTCATAGATGTCATAAATAAACGAATGTATGCGTGAGAATCACACGGATCCAAGGATGAAATACAGGCAATACACATGCTTCATAAATGAACTAAATAAACTAATATATGCTTGAGAATCACAAAGATTCAAGGATGAAATACAGGTAAAACACATGCTTCATATATGTCATAAATAAACGAATGTATGCGTGAGAATCACACGGATGAAATACAGGTAATACAGATGCTTCATAGATGTCATTAGTGAATGAATGTATGCGTGAAAATCACACTGATGAAATACAGGTAATACACATGCTTCATAGATGTCATAAATAAACGAATGTATACGTGAGAATCTCACGGATCCAAGGATGAAATACAGGCAATACACATGCTTCATAGATGAAATAAATAAACTTATATATGCGTGAGAATCACACAGATCCAAGGATGAAATCCAGGTAATACAATTGCTTCATAGATGTCATTAATAAACTAATGTATGTGTGAGAATCGCACGGATCCAGGGATGAAATACAGGTAATACACATGTCATAAGTAAACGAATGTAAGCGTGAGAATCACACGGATGAAATACATGTAATACACATGCTTCATATATGTCATTAATAAACGAATGTATGCGTGAGAAACACACGGATCCATGGATGAAATACAGGCAATACACATGCTTCGTAGATGAAATAAATAAACTAATGAATGCGTGAGAATCACACGGATCCAAGGATGAAATACAGGTAATACCCATGCTTTATATACGTCATAAGTAAACGAATGTATGCGTGAGAATCACACGGATGAAATACAGGAAATACATATGCTACATAGATGTCATAAATAAACGAATGTGTGCGTGAGAATCACACGGATCCAAGCATGAAATACAGTTAATACACATCCTTCATATATGTCATAACCAAACGAATGTATGCGTGATAATTACACGGATGAAATACAGGTAATACACATGCTTTATAGATGTCATAAATAAACGAATGTATGCGTGAGAATCGCACGGATCCAAGGATGAAATGCAATTAATATACATGCTTCATATATAAGTAAACGAATGTATGCGTGAGAATCCCACGGATAAAATACAGGTAATACACATGCTTCATAGATCAAATAAATAAACTAATACATGCGTGAGAATCACACAGATCCAAGGATGAAATCCAGGTAATACAGATGCTTCATAGATGTCATAAATAAACGAATGTATGCGTGAGAATCACACGGATCCAAGGATGAAATACAGGCAATACACATGCTTCATAAATGAACTAAATAAACTAATACATGCTTGAGAATCACAAAGATTCAAGGATGAAATACAGGTAATACACATGCTTCAGATATGTCATAAGTAAACGAATGTATGCCTGGGAATCGCACGGATGAAATACAGGTAATACACATGCTTCATAGATGTCATAAATAACTAAAGTATGCGTAATAAAAACAGGTAATACACATGCTTCATAGATGTTATAAGTAAACTAATGTATGCGTGAGAATCACACGGATCAAATGCAGATAATACACACGCTTCATAGATGTCATAAGTGACTAAAGTATGCGTGAGAAATACAGGTAATACACATGATTCATATATGTCATAAATAAACGAATGTATGCGTGCGAATCACACGAATCCAAGGATGAAATAAAGGTTATACATACATACACGTAATACAGATGTTTCATAGATGTCATAAATATATAAACTGATATATAAAGTGCGTGAGAATCTCACGGATCCACTGATGAAATACAGGTAATACACATGCTTCAAGTATGTTATAAATAAACTCATATCTTCTTATGAAATTCCATGAAGCAAGTATATAACTTGTATTTTATCTAGGGAGAGTATTTTGTTAATTAGAGCCACCCCAGAGAGAGGGGGAATGTGATAGTATAGCTTAATAATTGAATCGAATTGAGTATTGCTTAACGGCTCACCAACACATTATAAGTTATTTAGTGCCGCCACAGCGAGAAGGGAATATGATTGTATAACGTTTTGAGTGGTGAAATAAGGACTGAATAATTCAATTCAGTTGAACTGATACTTGTTTAATGGCTACTCAACACATACTACGACATTTAGAGCCGCCCCAGACTTCAATTGATGTCTCTACCACCAGAGAGCGTAGAAAGTGGTACATGTATTATAACGTATTGCATGGTGAAATAATGACTAAATTAAAAGTTACATTTTAATTGAATCTTGTGTAACCCTCATCAACACATTACATGTTATATAGAGCCGCCTCAGAGCATACACGTCACTTGATGTCTATACCACAGAGAGAGTTGAAAGTGTTATTATAACGTGTGGAGTGGTGAGTTAATGACTAAATAAGGAAACTTAATTGAACTGAATTTTGTTTACGGCTCATCAACATATTATAGGTTATTTAGAACAACCTCAGAGAGATTGAAATTACACTTTATTGAATTTACAGGTGTAAACGTACAGAAAATATCAAGAATCTCATCCTTAAGTCTTGACAGAGGATTGTCAGCTAAATCCGTTCATTACCCGCAGTCGACTAAAGTAACGTGCCAGTGTCAGGGGCGTAGCGTGGCCTGCTTTAAACGTACTCCTAATACGGGGTGCGAAGTCCCGAGTAGTGGAAATATTGGGAGAAGATGACTCCCGTACTGAATGTTGGTTCCCGAATATTTTTTCATTTTTGAACCAAAATGATATTCGTATAAACGATATTTGTCAGAAATATAGACATTTTATGCTCGCAAAAAAGTGGTAATTTTCCACCCTTCCTCCGTCCTACTCGGATTTATTATTGCATTTACAACTTGAATCAAGGACTCTAAATCCGGTTAAATATAAATGTGCGATATGGATTTCAATATGCAAATGTGTTGACTCGTAATGTCATTACGTAATAGCCTAATGGGATACTATGTTCAGTTGCGTGATTTATGGTAATGACCCCGCTGTGTCTATAATTAATGTTACGCAAATGACTGTGGTATCCCATTAAGCCGTTAATGAAGTTGAATCTTAAAATTCATACCGCACACAGATATATTTGGCCGGATTTAGAGTCCATTTGTAAGGAAAACAGGTTTATTTGTAAATTGCATTGCTAATTATTATAATTATATGCTTTTCTGGTATGTTTAGTGTGTATTCGGTAGTTACATTTTTTCGGCCCAATATATTAGTGTAACTATGCAACATTATATGGATAATTTATACTTATAAAGCACTTTTAGCCCGTGGATTGAGATTTTAGTTTAGGTTAACTATGTATATTGAACCTAGATTAGTTCATTTTTGACGCATGCTGGAGGTCGTGTGTTTAATAACCGACCGGGACATACGCATAATATATGGACGGATGAAATGTTGTTTTGCAAAGCAAACATGTCTTTAGCCTTATTACATTGACACTTATTATATATAATTTTATGTTATGTTTAGTGAGTCTACTGAACATGGATTTGGGTAGAGTAAGCTTTATTCTATCCACAATGTGTGTGTAAAGAGGCAACTTGTCTTCTACTGGATAATTAATACTTACCTACGTGGCCAAGGGGTTAACGACGTTGCGTTGTAAACCTTCTTGCCTCTCACTGCTGCGAGTTCGAATCCCACTGGGAGTCCGACTTGTAAGTGAAAAAGTGTCGATTCTTACGGATGGCGGGAGGTGTACAGTACTTGTCCTACCCAGGAAAAGTGGGTTGTCTGCACCCAACACAAACAGGCGACCGTCATATAATGTATAACCTTATATGTGTTGAAAATCACGTAAAACACCATACAAACAAACTGTTAGTGTTACATGCAAAACCGTGGAGTTGGGTCTACTTTGGACTATAGTGTGTTCAGTCCCCGGCTGGGCCATTCCAAAGACTGTATAACAATGGTACTCCCTTACTTGAGGCTCAGCATATAAAGCGTAGTGCTGGGACAAGTCGGGCCATTGTCAGTATGTGACTGTTTGTGGTATCATTTAACGGCGGGGTATTCCAGCGGGGTAGCAATATAAAGTTAAGTTGAGCACAGAGCTAAGCTCACTGCTAAAAAGTATTTATATGTATCATTTTGCTTCCAGACTGGAAACCAAGCCTAAAACTCTTCTTACGAACTTCTAGAGTTTCTTTACTTTTTTTTTCTATTTTTAGAATTTCACCAACTCTACTGAACATAGATTTGGGTAGAAATAAAGAAACTTTATTTGTCTGGTCATAAGTGTATGGAGGTTGGAGGTCATCCTCCATAAACTGAAAAAATGTAGATATACACTGTTGCAATAAATCTGAAAAAGATCCTTGGGCAAATCAATCAAATACATACAATTTCACCACTCGGTATGTTATAATATCACTTGACACTCTCTCTGGGGCGGCTCTAAATAATCTATATTGTTTTGTTGAGCCGTTCAATTACCTTATTTAGTCATTATTTCATCACTCAATATAAAGTTGTAACACCGAATTCCCTAGTATAAAGTCCAAATCAAGTAAAAAGCCGACCATAAAACATTATATTATAAACTATATATACACAAACAATCTGGTTTTCCCCGTCATTTGCGCATGTGCATGCGTTTTGTATTTTATAAATATGATGTTCTTGCTCAGGCGCGGATTTAGGAGGCTGGTGCCTATTCAAAGCGTAAACATGAGACGAAAGCAGCTGCGATCCAATAAACTGCGAAAAGCACATTTAAAAATCAATTCTTCCCACTCACACCCCATCCACCTCACTCCCAACATTGCGCTCCACCCTGCTAAGCTGAAATCATGGATCCGCACCTGCTGTAATTTATGTTTTATATATGTATCCTATAAATGAAAAGAAATCGGTCAATTGTATTGAATTATTGATTATTTTAGTATCTATTTATCATTTTACCCTTTAAAGGCTGATTTCTAATCAGCCACATCCTATTTTCGTTATATTATATTATTATTATAATGATGCAGCTATTATAAGATGCAAAACATCCCACAAAACATTATTATATTTTAAAAATAAATTGCCACTTTGAAATAAAAACAATCACATGTGGCATTCTAGACCATAATTACTTTGCTAAGCATTATTATTACATACACACACACATAGAAGATATGCGTTAAGGATTAGCAACATTCTACCAATATTATAACCGTCACAGTGGGCTTTATTGTTATATTATTTTATCAAAAAGTTCAACAAATAACTGAAATATACCAAAAACATATGATTCACATATTATATATACTCCATATATCATTAAATGACACATACTTGAAAAGCGTGTTAATCTCACGTGTGAATCTCATAAACCCCACGTGAGATCCACACGCGTGGACTTTTTGTCCACGCGTGTGGATCTCACGTGACACCGGTTTAAACCCCCATAGGCCTACTTTGCCACTGACCGTTCCAAGGCGGTAGTCCTATTGTCAACCCTTTTGTGTTTGTGATATCGTTTGCATTTATTATTACTTTTGCCTTCTTGTTTGTCTGTTTGCGTGTTTGTTTATGTGTTTCGTGGTTGACTGTCCTCCTTGAATGCTACTTTCCCTGTAAGATCTTTCTATATTTCTTTCTATGCTTTTTTATATTTATATATACATGATCATTTTTCTATTCTACTTATATTGACTATCAATGCTGCCCTGTGTGTTAGAGAATATAATCTGACTGGAATTGTTTTACACTGTCCCGTTTTATCGGGTTGACAATAGGGTAACAGTGAGATATTGTGCACCCTTGAACCTAGTTAAAACGTCGCGGCCTTTTTGCCAATGCACGTCCCAAGGCGGTAGCCTTATTGTAAATCCGTTTGTGCTTGTGAAGTCACATGCCTTACTTCTTATTGGCATTGTAATTGTTGTTTGTGTTAATGCTTGGTTTTGGTTAACAGTGTTATGTAAAGGCTACATTTCCTATTGTACTTGTTCTTTGTTTTAATGCTTGGTTTTGGTTGACCATGTTCGGAAAAGGCTACATTTCATATTGTACTTGTTGTTTGTTTTAATGCGTGGTTTTGGTTAACATTGTTCTGAAAAGGCTGCATTTCATATTGTACTTGTTGTTTGTTTTAATGCTTGGTTTTGGTTGACACTGTTCTGTAAAGGCTACATTTCCTATTGTACTTGTGGTTTGTTTTAATGCCTGGTTTTGGTTGACCCTGTTCTGTAAATGCTACATTTCCTATTGTACTCGTTGTTTGTTTTAATGCTTGGTTTTGGTTAACAGTGTTCTGAAAGGCTACATTTCCTATTGTACTTGTTTGTTTTAATGCTTTGTTTTTGTTGCCATTGTATTGTAAAGGCTATATTTCCTTTTGTACTTGTTGTTTGTTTTAATGCGTGGTTTTGGTTGACATTGTTCTGTAAAGGCTACATTTCCTATTGTACTTGTTGTTTGTTTTAATGCCTGGTTTTGGTTGACCCTGTTCTGTAAAGGCTACATTTCCTATTGTACTTGTTGTTTGTTTTAATGCCTGGTTTTGGTTGACCCTGTTCTGTAAATGCTACATTTCCTATTGTACTCGTTGTTTGTTTTAATGCTTGGTTTTGGCTGACATTTTTCTGTAAAGGCTACATTTCCTATTGTACTTGTTGTTTGTTTTAATGCTTGGTTTTAGTTGGCATTGGTCTGTAAAGGCTACATTTCCTATTGTACTTGTTGTTTGTTTTAATGCTTGGTTTTGATTGACCCTGTTCTGTAAAGGCTACATTTCCTATTGTACTCGTTGTTTGTTTTAAGGGGGAATTGACCTATTCGAAAATTTAAGGGTACGCATATGAACTATATATATTTGTAAATTTGAAGATATTTGCGATTTGAATCTGAATTTTGTTTTGCCGTTATTTAAACATGTTTTTAATAATAACGTCTCAAATATGGATATGTTTGACGTTTTTCATAAAAGTCCCGTTGTACTCAGTTTTCAAAGTTTTTGACATGTTTAGAGTGTTAGGCTAGTCACATGTAATTACTTTTTATATCAAAATGTTCGTCTTGATGAGACCTTTCAATTGATATATAAATTATTTCATTTACAATAAGACATAAAATAATATTTATATAATTTCCCTTTTCTTTCATCGATTTTTACCGTGAAATTTTAAGAAAAAACAAAGTTAAAGCCTTTTATCTTTTAAACGGCTTCATAAAATACTGCACTATTTTAATATGTTTTAGGGAATTTAATTTCCTATCGGAGTATGAAATAAAATTTGCTAGTCATCGGAATATTTTTTCCAGTATTCTTGTTTTATTAACCGTAATACCCTTCGAAAAAGACGTCGCGTCATGAAAATAACGTCGACGTCGGCGGTATTTCTATTAAGGGTACATTGTACATGTTGGTGATGTATTAACAATTATTTTGTGATAATTACGTTTTCGTATGTTCTTTATAGTTACCGTCTAGATTGACTGTACATGCTACTCAATATAAATTGCTGAAGATTTTTAGCAATTCGTCAATGTTATTGAATATATATGATTAAATATATGTACTTGAAAACAGACAGTAATGGGTTGTTCGTGATTGTTCAAAAGCTAGCGGTTTCGCCTATCCAACCCATATATTGTTTCAAAGGTGTCTACAAGAGTATAACATATGCATTACAATATAATACTAATATGAGTAATAAAAATAGTATTTATACATTATATACGCATGCATAATATGAAAGCAGAATATAATTAAAGAATGCATTTAAATTATATAAGTGCATTTATGACGACACTTGGCATACCAGCCATTAGCTTTAACTTAAAGACTACTAAAAAACGGGAAAGTGATTGGTCCATTTCTCGAAAAACTTTTCTCACGGCGACTGCGGATGAAAAGATGATAACTCTTAAACATCTGAGTAACAACACCACAGCAACACCAGGTCAGCATATGGAATTCCAGTTTCAGCTGGAAGAGACATTATATCTATTTGAAACAGACGGTAATTGTTTTCTATATTCAACACATATTGACGACATAACGGCTCTTAAACAAAAGCCTGATCTGGTTTATTGTCGTGTGTTAGTACAATGTTTATTGGATGATAACTCGTTTCTAAACTCGTAATGTTGTACACTAATGTGAATTTGTGTTAAAAATTGCTTAATTTATAACTTAAAGGGACACTCGGCAATTTTGATGTTTTAAACTCGTGGCATCCCGTTAGTTTTTCTACATAACCTGCATATCTGCAAATCATTACAGATAATTATTGATTAGTTCATGTCAAAGTAAATTGTTGTTTTTTACTACGAATTGCTGATTATAGTGTAGCGATAATATGTTTTAGCTAAGGTTGAATAACGAAGAAATAATGAAAACTCCAAATTGTATTATATTACTATATGCCAGCAGATATAACTTCAAACTGATACTGAATTGATAAATCGAGGTGAAAATAATAATTGAAAATTGTCTTGTGTCGCATTAAAACGTTATTATCATGTACTCTTTGTAATGAGTATACACATGAATTCCAGTTCCAAATTCTTAATTTCATTTAGGAAATACATACGAATAACATAAGAAACTGTGTAACAAATCATCAAAAATAATTTAAACGTGTGTACCTCAGAAAACGACAATATACAAACTATCTAGCAATGCGGTGTATGTATTTATAACCAATATATGAGTATACTAATAAATAAGTATTACAGATGTTACAGAATTAATAATAATATATAAATATACAACTGATAAACATATATCACATGTTCAGGAGAACCAGGATCCGTTTATATTATTGTATATGAGTCCCTGGGACAACACATTTTACACAGAATGCGCACAACGATATAAAGTTGCTGCCATTACATCCACGTGGGACGATACAACAACTGTCGTCTGGATCTTTTGAGTTACAGTCACGTGCTTCATGTACCAGAAAACTCGTCTGCAACAGCGTGTATGAATACAAATACGGACACTGTCCAGTTCACGTTCGATGAGACTTTGGCTTTTTTAGAAGATGATAATATGAATGAATGGTGTTTTACGGCACGTCGACACATAAACAGGTCAACTTGTGCGCAAAAACTAATGAAAGATGAAGAAATGAAGTTTTAATTAAAAACTAATGTAAATATATAAAGACAAAACTATTGAAAAATAAAAGCGGAATGAGCGGAAGGTAAAACACGTGTTTTATTGCACGATAGTGTCACCTGATTTTCAAAGCAATGTATACTGAAAGGAAAAAGAAACGCATAATGGGTATTTCCGCTATATATTTTATATGTTTAATATGCTACTGCTAATCAAATGATGCAGGGCGACATTAAGCCTGTCCTTTCTGAAAGAAGGTTTAAACAGCACCGAACACATCAATGTTAATCCCTTTAAAGTTTCATTATCGACAAAACGCGCATTTGGCTCAAGCAAGCATTTAAACGTTGCAATCGTTTAACTGAAATGGCTTAACGTTTTCAAGCGAAACTTCAACATTTATGAATTTCGTGTAACAAAGTATACTTTGATTAAAAGGTCTACTACATGACAGAGTTGTCCTTTCTGTAATTAGTTGTAGCCCCTTTTTGTACAAAACACGTTGAAATATATCTGGAATAGGGTGTATCTAATAGTGTAGTATAGGCAATTTTTTGATTATGCGTTTCTTTTTCCTTTCAGTATATTTTGCTGTTGATAGTTTAATTTTGTTTCAGTTAGCGAAAACATAAAAAGCAAAGCATTCCGTGTATTGTAAACGAAATGTGAAGTACTATGTTATACACACTTTAATACATTATCCTTTTTTTGCTGTGTGACTGACACTACACTTTTTATTAAAAAAAGCTTTGATAAATAATCAAACGATTGTCTGTCTAGTAGACTCTGATTATGAGAAAACGGACACACAGTTCATGAAAACACGATTTAATGATAATTCTAATTAGAATGGCATGGCTATCTTATAATGTTTACGATGTTTTATTTATGTTTGTATTTATTGTAAACCATGATGAGACTTTAATAAAGAAATATATGTATATATATACAGAGTAGGATAAAAACGTTTACTTGATTAATAAAAACACATATATCTTATGATATTCAGCATGATTGACGGCTGCCTGGAAATTGTATATACATTAAACACACTTTTAAATGAACTTGAACTTATTGTTTTACCCCGGAGATATACCAAATACATGACCATAGTTATTGCTGTAATTTAAGATTCGAGCGAATTAGACTTAATGCATGAAAATAAATTAAATTTAGAGTTTTCACATAAACTCCAGAAAAGATGAAAATGAAAGACGGACAGAAAAAGAAGTAGAAAATACGGAGCAGTATTTATCATTATCATTTAGGGTACCAGTGTTTGTTTCCATGTTTGCGTCAACGTTGTTAGTCGTACACATATTATATTTACGACGCGACGTCGACAGAGACGCCTTCTTCGTAAAGGTATTATGGTTAATAAAACAAGAATACTGAAAAAAATATTCCGATGACTAGCAAATTTTATTTTACATTCGGATAGGAAATTAAATTACCTGAAACATATTGAAATTGTGCAGTTTTTATGAAGGCGTATAAAAGATGAAAGGCTTTAACTTTGTTTTTTCTTAAAACTTCAGGGTAAAAAATCGGTGAACTAAAAAGGAAATTATATTAATAATATTTTTTTTTAATAATTTATATATCAGTTGAAAGGTCTCATCAAGACGAATAGTTTGATATACAAAGTAATTACATGTGTCTAGCCCAACACTCTAAAAATGTCAACAACGTTGAAAACTGGGTACAACGGGAATTTTATGAAAAACGTCAAACATATCCATATTTAAGACGTTATGATTAAAAACATGTTTAAATAACGGCAAAATAAAATTTTGATTCAAATCGCAAATATCTTCAAATTAACAAATATATATAGTTCATATGCGTACCCTTAAATTTTCGAATAGGTGAATTCCCCCTTAATGCTTGGTTTTGGTTGGCATTGGTCTGTAAAGGCTACATTTCCTATTGTACTTGTTGTTTATTTTAATGCTTGGTTTTAGTTGGCATTGGTCTGTAAAGGCTACATTTCCTATTGTACTTGTTGTTTATTTTAAGGCTTGGTTTTGGTTGACATTGTTCTGTAAAGGCTACATTTCCTTTTGTACTTGTTGTTTGTTTTAATGCTTGGTTTTGATTGACCCTGTTCTGTAAAGGCTACATTTCCTATTGTACTCGTTGTTTGTTTTAATGCTTGGTTTTGGTTGACATTGTTCTGTAAAGGCTACATTTCCTATTGTACTTGTTGCTTGTTTTAATGCTTGGGTTTGGTTGGCATTGGTCTGTAAAGGTTACAATTCCTATTGTACTTGTTGTTTATTTTAAGGCTTGGTTTTGATTGACACTGTTCAGAAAATGCTACAATTCCTATTGTGATTGTTGTTTGTTTTAATGCTTGGTTTTGGTTGACACTGTTCTGTAAAGGCTACATTTCCTATTGCACTTGATATTTGTTTTAATGCCTGGTTTTGGTTGACCCTGTTCTGTAAAGGCTACATTTCCTATTGCACTTGTTTGTTTTAATGCTTGCTTTTGGTTGACATTGTTTTGTAACGGCTACATTTCCTATTGTACTTGTTGTTTGTTTTAATGCTTGGTTTTGGTTGACCCTTTTCTGTAAAGGCTACATTTCCTATTGTACTTGTAGTTTGTTTTAATGCTTGGTTTTGGTTGACCCTGTTCTGTAAAGGCTACATTTTCTATTGTACTTGTTTGTTTTAATGCTTGTTTTTGGTTGACATTGTTTTGTAACGGCTATATTTCCTATTGTACTTGTTTGTTTTAATGCTTGTTTTTGGTTGACATTGTATTGTAAAGGCTATATTTCCTTTTGCACTTGTTGTTTGTTTTAATGCGTGGTTTTGGTTGACATTGTTCTGTAAAGGCTACATTTCCTATTGTACTTGTTGTTTGTTTTAATGCTTGGTTTTGGTTGACCCTTTTCTGTAAAGGCTACATTTCCTATTGTATTTGTTGTTTGTTTTAATGCTTGGTTTTGGTTGACCCTGTTCTGTAAATGCTACATTTCCTATTGTACTTGTTGTTTATTTTAATGCCTAGTTTTGGTTGACCCTGTTCTGTAAATGCTACATTTCCTATTGTACTTGTTGTTTATTTTAATGCCTAGTTTTGGTTGACCCTGTTCTGTAAAGGCTACATTCCCTATTGTACTCGTTGTTTGTTTTAATGCTTGATTTTAGTAGAAATTGTTCTGTAAAGGCTACATTTCCTATTGTACTTGTTGTTTGTTTTAATGCTTGGTTTTAGTTGAAATTGTTCTGTAAAGGCTACATTTCCTATTTGAACTTGTTGTTTGTTTTAATGCTTGGTTTTGGTTGACAGTGTTCTGTAAAAGCTCCATTTTATATTGTACTTGTTGTTTGTTTTAATGCTTGGTTTTGTTTGACAGTGTTCTGTAAAAGCTCCATTTTATATTGTACTTGTTGTTTATTTTAATGCCTCGTTTTGGTTGACCCTGTTCTGTAAAGGCTACATTCCCTATTGTACTCGTTGTTTGTTTTAATGCTTGGTTTTAGTTGAAATTGTTCTGTAAAGGCTACATTTCCTATTGTACTTGTTGTTTGTTTTAATGCTTGGTTTTAGTTGAAATTGTTCTGTAAAGGCTACATTTCCTATTGTACTTGTTGTTTGTTTTAATGCTTCGGTTTAGTTGAAATTGTTCTGTAAATGCTACATTTAAGTCCAGACTCTATTGTGCCCATCGCGTCAGTTATACCCTGACTTGTTCGTTGGCGGACGGACTATAAACCTTAGAATTACACACACACACACAAAGGCTACATTTCCTATTGTACTTGTTGTTGTTTGTTTTAATGCTTGGTTTTAGTTGAAATTGTTCTGTAAAGGCTACATTTCCTATTGTACTTGTTTTTTGTTTTAATGCTTGGTTTTGGTTGACAGTGTTCTGTAAAAGCTCCATTTTATATTGTACTTGTTGTTTGTTTAAATGCTTGGTTTTGGTTGACACTGTTCTGTAAAAGCTCCATTTTATATTGTACTTGTTGTTTATTTTAATGCCTAGTTTTGGTTGACCCTGTTCTGTAAAGGCTACATTCCCTATTGTACTCGTTGTTTGTTTTAATGCTTGGTTTTAGTTGACAGTGTTCTGTAAAAGCTCCATTTTATATTGTACTTGTTGTTTGTTTAAATGCTTGGTTTTGGTTGACACTGTTCTGTTAAGGCTACAGTTCCTATTTCACTTTATGTTTGTTTTAATGCTTGGTTTTGATTGGCATTGTTCTGTAAAGGCTACATTTCCTATTGTACTTGTTGTTTGTTTTAATGCTTGGTTTTGGTTGACAGTGTTCTGTAAAAGCTCCATTTTATATTGTACTTGTTGTTTATTTGAATGCCTAGTTTTGGTTGACCCTGTTCTGTAAAGGCTACATTCCCTATTGTACTCGTTGTTTGTTTTAATGCTTGGTTTTAGTTGAAATTTTCTGTAAAGGCTACATTTCCTATTGTACTTGTTGTTTGTTTTAATGCTTGGTTTTAGTTGAAATTTTCTGTAAAGGCTACATTTCCTATTGTACCTGTTGTTTGTTTTAATGCTTGGTTTTAGTTGAAATTGTTCTGTAAAGGCTACATTTCCTATTGTACTTGTTGTTTGTTTTAATGCTTGGTTTTGGTTGACAGTGTTCTGTAAAAGCTCCATTTTATATTGTACTTGTTGTTTGTTTAAATGCTTGGTTTTGATTGGCATTGGTCTGTAAAGGCTACATTTCCTATTGTACTTGTCTTTTATTTTAATGCTTGGTTTTGGTTGACATTGTTCTGTAAAGGCTACGTTTTATAGTGTACTTGTTGTTTCTTTTAATCTTGGTTTTGTTTAACATTGTTCTGTAAAGACTGCATTTCTTATTGTACTTGTTGGCTCTTTTAATGCTTAGTTTTGGTTAACATTGCTCTGTAAAGGCTACATTTCCTATGGTACTTGTTGTTTGTTTTAATGCTTGGTTTTGGTTAACATTGTTCTGTAAAGCCTGCATTTCCTATTGTACTTGTTGGCTCTTTTAATGCTTGCTTTTGGTTGACCCTTTTCTGTAAATGCTACATTTCCTATTGTACTTGTTGTTTGTTTTAATGTTTGGTTTTGGTTAACATTGTTCTGTAAAGTCTACATTTCCTATTGTACTTGATGTTTGTTTTAATGCTTGGTTTTGGTCTGCATTGATCTGTAAAGGCTAGATAACCTATTGTACTTGTTGTATATTTTAATGCTTGGTTTTGATTGACACTGTTCAGAAAAGGCTAAAATTTCTATTGTACTTGTTGTTTGTTTTAATGCTTGGTTTAGGTTAACATTGTTCTTTAAAGGCTACATTTCCTATTGTACTTGTTGTTTGCTTTAATGCCTGGTTTTGGTTGACATTGTTCTGTAAAGGCTACATTTCCTATTGTACTTGTTGTTTGTTTTAATGCTTGGTTTTGGTTGACATTGTTCTGTAAAGGCAACATTTTCTATTGCATTTGTTGTTTGTTTTAATGCTTTGTTTTGCTTGACACTGTTCTGTAAAGGCTACATTTCCTATTGTACTTGATGTTTGATTTAATGCTTGGATTTGGTTGGCATTGATCTGTAAAGGCTACATATCATATTGTAGCTGTTGTTTATTTTAATGCTTGGTTTTGATTGACACTGTTCAGAAAAGGCTATATTTCCTATTGTACTGGTTGTTTGCTTTAATGCCTGGTATTGGTTGACATTGTTCTGTAAAGGCTACATTTCCTATTGTACGTGTTGTTTGTTTTAACGCTTGGGTATGGTTAACATTTTTCTGTAAAGGCTAGATTTCCTATTGCACTTGTTGTTTGTTTTAATGCTAGGTTTTGGTTGTCAGTGTTTTGTAAAGGCTACATTTCCTATTGTACTTGTTGTTTGTTTTGATGATTGGTTTTGGTTGACCCTTTTCTGTAAAGGACACATTTTCTGTTCGACTTGTATCAGTTTGTAAATATAGTAGACACATCTCAGTGTGTAAGTACATTGGGCTCATCTCAGTGTATAAGTGCAGTAGGTTTATATCAGTGTCTAAGTGCAGTAGGCTTATGTCAGTGAGTAAGTGAATGGGAGTCATCTCATTATGTAAGTAACTAATTAATGCAGGTGGTCTCCTAATATAGGGGCATTCTGTTGAGCATGTTTGACTGTATAGTGAACTAAATACTGAAGTCTTCATCTCCACATAATAGTTTTAACTCTAGACTGACATTTATAAACATTCTCGTATACTTTTCTCAAGTTATTGAATGGATAACGCAGTGGTCTTGAAACCGGAGGACTTGGGTTCAAGCCCCACTGATGTGAATTCCAGAGTGAGGGCAATACCCTTTCCATTAAGTTTCATACTATTTTCGTGAGAGAATAAATTCAAACAAATTTCGTTTTTAAAACACTCAGAGATTCATATAATCTTCATTAACAAAATATTTATCAATATTGATATGATTCTGATGAAAAAGGCGTTTAAGAATGAATCATGTACAGACCCTATTTCATCACATAATAGGTGGCATGTGAGAATTATATACGAATCATATAATAGGTAGCATGTGAGAATTATATATGAATCATATGATAGGTAGCATGTGAAAATTATATACGAATCATATAATAGGTAGCATGTGAGAATTATATAAATACATATAATAGGTAGCATGTGAGAATTATATACGAATCCTATAATAGGTAGCATGTGAGAACTATATATAAATACATATAATAGGTAGCATGTGAGAATTATATACGAATCATATAATAGGTAGCATGTGAGAATTATAAAAGAACCAAATAATAGGTAGCATGTGAGAATTATATACGGAGCATATGGTAGGTATCATGTGAGAATTATAAAAGAACCAAATAATAGGTAGCATGTGAGAATTATATACGGAGCATATGGTAGGTATCATGTGAGAATTATAAAAGAACCAAATCATAGGTAGCATGTGAGAATTATAAAAGAACCAAATAATAGGTAGCATGTGAGTATTATATACGGAGCATATGGTAGGTATCATGTGAGAATTATAAAAGAACCAAATAATAGGTAGCATGTGAGAATTATATACGGAGCATATGGTAGGTATCATGTGAGAATTATATAAGAATCATATAATAGGTAGCATTTGAGAATTATATACGAATCATATAATAGGTAGCGTGTGAGAATAATATGCGAATCATAAGATAGGTAACATGGCAGAGTTATATACGAATCATATGATAGGTATCCTGTGAGAATTATATACGAATCATATGATAGGTTGCATGTCAGAGTTATATACGAATCATAAGATAGGTAGCATGTGAGAATTATATACGAATCATCTGATAGGTTGCCTGTGAGAATTATATACGAACCTTATAATAGGTAGTATGTGAGAATTATATACGGAGCATATAATAGGTAGCATGTGAGAATGATATACTAATCATAAAATAGGTTTGCATGTGAGAATTATATACGAATCATATAATAGGTAGCATGTCAGAATTATATACGAATCACATGATAGGTAGCCTGTGATAATTATATACGAATCATATGATAGGTAACATGTCCGAGTTATATACGAATCATATAATAGGTAGCATGTGAGAATTATATAAATACATATAATAGGTAGCATGTGAGAATTATATACGAATCATATAATAGGTAGTATGTGAGAATTATATACGAATCATATAATAGGTAGCATGTGAGAATTATATACGAATCATATAATATGTAGCATGTGAGAATTATATACGAATCATATGATACTTATTTGTGGCAGAATTGGTAGTGTAGCCTGGGCTTGGGTGTCAACTGTTTTTGTTATCTTTTTCATAGTCAGTCGCTGTTGATGGTCAGTTTGCTGGGTACCATTTTTACGCTACTGGTGCTGCCGTCTTTGACGGCGCGGGTGCCCTCGGAGGAATGATCTATGCTTATAATGGAAGTGCCGTGCGTCTATGGCACCCAGTAACTGCGGGATCTTATCTGATAAAAGTAGGAGAACATATGGGACCATCGCCGGGCTACGCGCACGTGTCAACTCAAACCAATACAACCATCAGAGTCTGGAAAGGTATATTGCTAGTTATTCTCCACCTGCATAATTTACATTATGTATAACTACAATCATTTCCAAATATTTGCATTTCTCTTGCACATGCATGCAGTGAAATATTGCGACTTGGTGCTCCTCAATTCCCAGTGAAAGTCAAATACATTTTGGGGTTGAGCTAAAACAATCAAGGTGCAGTTAATTCGTCTGATGATCTTGTTTTGAGTGTATGAAGTCACGTCGTTTTAACATCTTCGTGCTAACTGTCGTTGTTTGCATTAGGTTGCAGGAAACTAAATGCTTTTTCATATGCCTCCTGAGTGTCGTATCTGCTAATATCTAAAGAACTTGACACCAGATTTTCATTAAATTACCTTATTTTAGAGAAAGTTCCAACACAATCCATTGAAAGCAAGATAAGCATACATTTATCAGCTCAACCGTTGTACACGTGTCTCTGTTTACAAGCAGTGTGATATCCGCACCATTGAATATTGACATGCATATTCACTAGAGCTTAAATTTTCAAAAAAATTAAACAATTCATTTGTATTAAATTCAGAGATCCTGGCTGATGGGAATTATTTTACACATAGTTCCAGAAAATGCATTTTGCATACTTCAAACTAATATGTGCTGACCTCTGTGCACTGAATAGTACACAACAAAAAGCGGGGCATATCGCAGGCTATATTGAGAAGTGAGCAGCCTATATAAAAGCGTAGACTGTTGACACCATCGAATTTTCAAAAGTTGCGTATTACAGCTTCACAACACAATTTTTTAAAAGAAAATACAACGTATTGTATTTACAGTATTAAAGTATGATAAATAGATATCATCTTTGTAAATATTGTTTGTTTTCGTGCATGCTTCGGTTGACTATAGTCCTTGAATTCTACAGTTTCGAAAGAAAAAGATCAAAGTTTAAAGTTAGCGAGAAACCCTTCAGGATTTACACACTTTAAAAAAGCCTAATGTTTATCATAACTTTTAGAAAGATCGAAATATCGAATTCAATCTTTAACTATTTTTGGACTAAAACATCAGATTAAACTTCCACAAAGAAGTCACGTTTGTAGCTGCTAAAATGATTCCCCATTTACGGTATCACAGTTCTATTATCTTGCATACCGGATATGGTTATCCGCGTTTTACATGGGTGATGGAAAGCCTGATCTTACACATGGGGCAAGGTGAAAGTCACGCGTTGATATCAACAATGACAGTTGCATGACGTCATTGTGTCAATAAACATGCTAAACGTTCAGGGATCACATTCAACCAAAAGCATGCACAGAAACAAAGAACATGTTTAAAGATGACTAAAAGGCAAGACTCGACATCACAAACATAAAAGAGTTGACAATATGGCTTTTATCTTGGAACGGTCAGTGGCGAAAAGGACCACTTGGTGTTTAAACCTGGTTCTAGGGTGCTGCAACGCTCACCTTTATCCTATTATCATCCCAATAAAACGTGACAGTGTACACAACTATATCCCAGCCATGTTATATTCTCAAACAAACAAAGCAGCATTAAGTAACGGGTCAAACTAGGGTGATTTCGAAATACAAGATGGACGCCGGTAATTTAAATAGTTGAAACCTTAACAATCAGCTCAACAACCACTGATTTCGACTGTTTTTGTTTTATTACCCATAGACTATACTAAGTCTTCTATGGAAAAATGGTCGCGGCACGGAGATTCAAATTTTGTATTTAGAGATTTTGCATGTTGTACTCGTACATAGACCTCATGTCGCAGATTTCTTCTTGTATTGCTATGAAAGAGATTTTATGTTGAGTCTTTTATCCGATACTCAGACAGATGTAATAGAAGCCTTTAATGGCACCTCGGTATTTGAATGACACATTGACCATTGACAATCATTTATTTTCTACTATGGTTAATAATATCTATCCTAAGGAACTTCAACCCAACAAAGCTGACATTTCTAATACTGTCGCTTTATTTCTTGATTTACATCTTTCTATTGAAAATGGCGAAATAATTAGTAAAATCTATGACAAAGCCTGGGGAAAAACTAGACCACGAGTACATTATTCATATAAACACCGTAACACACGAATCCTGACAATAGCACACTGTATAACTCGCATCCTGACAATATCACACCGTGACAATCGTATCCTGACACTGTCACATTTTAACACTCGTATCCTGACACTATCACACTGTAACACTCGTATCCTGACAATACCACACTGTAACACTCGCATCCTGACACTATCACATTGTAACACTCGTATCCAAACACGTTCACACTGTACCACTCGCATCCTTACACTATCACACTGTACCACTCGCATCCTGACACTACCACACTGTACCACTCGCATCCTGACACTATCACACTGTACCACTCGCATCCTGACAATATCACACCGTGACAATCGTATCCTGACACTGTCACATTTTAACACTCGTATCCTGACACTATCACACTGTAACACTCGTATCCTGACAATACCACACTGTAACACTCGCATCCTGACACTATCACATTGTAACACTCGTATCCTGACACTATCACACTGTAACACTCGTATCTTGACACTATCACACTGTAACACTCGTATCCAAACACGTTCACACTGTACCACTCGCATCCTGACACGATCACACTGTACCACTCGCATCCTGACACTATCACACTGTACCACTCGCATCCTGACACTACCACACTGTAACACTCACATCTTGACACTGTCATACTTTGACAGTCGTATCCCAGCACTCACACTGTAACATTTATATCCTGACACAATCACACTGTAACACTCGTATCTTGACAATATCAAACTGTAAAATATTAGAACAAAACAATAGGTTGTAACATTTATTATTCATAAAAAACATTTATTTTGAAACAAACATTCTGTCGTAACACCGTGATAATTTTTCAAAATGAAACAAAAACACTGCTATAATAATGTTTACATCACATGACAAACTTCCTTTGACATGAAATTCTGCACTAATCCCTAACGAGTATGCAAACAAGTGGTTCCAGTATAATGATTTTACTACACAAGTGGTTCCAGTATAATGATTTTACTACACAAGTGGTTCCAGTATAATGATTTTACTACACAAATAGTTCCAGTATAATGATTTTACTAAACAGGTGGTTCCAGTATAATGATTTTACTACACAAGTAGTTCCAGTATAATGATTTTACTAAACAAGTGGTTCCAGTATAATGATTTTACTACACAAGTAGTTCAAGTATAATGATTTTACTACACAAGTAGTTCCAGTATAATGATTTTACTAAACAAATAGTTCCAGTATAATGATTTTACTACACAAGTAGTTTCAGTATAATTATTTTACTAAACAAGTGGTTCCAGTATAATGATTTTACTACACGGGTTGTTCCAGTATAATGAGTTTACTACACAAGTAGTTCCAGTTTAATGATTTTACTACACAAGTAGTTCCAGTATAATGATTTTACTACACAATATGAACACGTCAATATGGACGAATAAATGCGTTTCCTGTTACATTGGAAGTAAACTGAGGTTGTCAATGTGTAAGGCTCAAATTCAATAATACTAAGGCCATTTTTATTTTGGAGCGGTTTTCCATAGTAAAACATAAGCCGCTTGTTCCCAAGCGCAATTCTTCGAAAATGGTGTTGGATTGTTTCGGTACTCTCAATCGCCTCAATCGTTCTTTAACTGGTACCCTATGTATTCCTATATTATACTTTGGAAATGTACAGAATCGTAACATAGCAGGGAACCGTTAGTTATAAATGGTTTTATTTTCAGGCGGTTCAAGCGGGACACCAGCTGTAGGCCCGTTCAATGTCCAGTCTGGTACCATCCGAGACAAATCTGAGATATCAAAAGAGGTACTAGCCAGAAGCAGAATCGAATGTGCCAGCATCTGCAAACAGGATGTCCTCTGTAAGGGCGCCAATTACAAGGACCAAACATCTGGTAGCGGTGGAGTGTGTCGTCTGTTCTCTGAATTCGCTGAAACCACCGACCTGTCAGCTGATCCGGACTGGAAATACATGTACAGGGAAGAGAATAGCAGGAAATAAGTCACGGAACTTTGCAGGAATGTATACCAAAGGAAAATAGAAACGCAACTCGGGATTTTCTCTATATATTGCATGTAAATATGCTGATGTTAATCATACATACGACCTTTCCATTTCGGAAAAAAACACCAAAAACATTATATAACACAGCAAATAGTATCCCTTCACAATTTCATTATTGACAGAGTTCGCCTTTGTCACAAGCAGGTGAGACAACTTAGGATGTAAACTTGTGCAAACTTTTTACATTAAATACAGTACTGAAATGGCTCAAAGTTTTAAAAATAAACTTCAACATTCATGCATTTTTATTACAAAGTGTGCTGCGATTAAAAAGTCTACAACACCAAAGGTTTGTCCTTTCTCTAACTAGCTGCAAATGGTTTTATTTTTACAAAACATCTTTGGATTTCTTTGGAATATTACCTGGAATTAAGTGTGCAGTATGTACATGATATAACGGAAATTCCCGAGCTGCGTTTCTTATTTCCTTTAGTGCATTTAGCCTCAAAAATAATTGTTTAAATTAGTGAATATGCACATAACATAATGCAGTACTGAACTTATTTAAAACAATAAATACTCGGGAGGCATGGTTGGCGAACATTCGTTTTAAATGTCACTGCATTAAGTTGTTAATATCAGAAACAGAAAGGCTGAATAGACGCTAAATTCAAAAGATAACAGGTCAAAATGTACCCAGGTCAAAACATACCTCTGTCAAAGCACACGTAGGTCAAAACGTTCCAAATGAGGTCTAAACGTACCCAAATCGAGATTTAAAATGCCATAATACGAATTGAATTGAACTGGATTTTACGGCACTAAATCAAATGGAGGACTTTTTGACTTTCGTTGCGGACATTTTTACTTGATTGCGTTTTAACTTCTGGACGATTTTACTAGAGATATATTTTGACTAGATGTGCAGTTTTTTTTACTAGAGGTACATTTTGACGAGAGGCACATTTTGAATTGTGGCGGAATTTTAATTTGAGGCACATTTTGACTAGAGATATATTTTGAATTGAGGCACATTTTGACTTAAGGCACATTTGCACTTGATGTAAATTTTGATTAGAGGTACATTTAGACTTAAGGCACATTTTAAAATGAAGCACATTTTATCTTGAGGCACATTTTGACTGCAGGTACATTTTGACTTTCGGTATATTTTGACTTTCGGTATATTTTTTTTTCCTTGAGGCACATTTTAACATTCATAATTTGGCTATAGGCTCATTTTAACTAGAGAAGAATTTTGACTTGTGGTACATTTGGACTAGAGGCACATTTTGAATTGTGGCACAGTTCAATTTGAGGCACATTCTGACTAGAGGTACATTTGGTTAGAGGTACATTTTGACTAGAGATATATTTTGACTTGAGTCACATTTTGACTTAAGGCACATTTGCACTTGATGTACATTTTGATTAGAGGTACATTTAGACTTAAGGCACATTTTGACTGCAGGTACATTTTGACTTTCGGTATATTTTGACTTTCGGTATATTTTTACTTGAGGCACATTTTGCACATATTGCACATTTTGACTTGATGCACATTTTGACTTGATGCACACTATTTTGCATGGTAATGAATGGTGTGGACTCGATTTAAACAAGACGGTTCCCCGAATGTTAACCCTTGCCTCAACTTTTATCTTTAAATATATTTACTATACAACTGTTTCTAATGCATTTGCTAATGCTACATTTCTTATTCAAAAAAAAGTATGATAATGGACCTTTGGAAACGGCCGAGCACGACACATACGAAATATTGCAGTCTCGGTTTGATTGAGACTGTTCATGACCGGTAGTGAAATATGCTGGCTACCGCTCACGCCCTCTAGCCCCGGGTTGAGCATCTACTTTTCTAAAACATAGTTTTCCTCCGAAAAATGAACGACACGGACTCGATTTAAACAAGTCGGTAACCCGAATGTTAAACCTTAGATTATTGCAATATCTCAACCTTTATCTTAAATTGTATTTTGCCAATATAATTGCCTTTTATGAGTTCTGTTAATGCATCATTTCCTTAGTGTAAGTAAGAATCTCATTACTTCACTGATTTCCTATTGAATAATTTTGCATCTAGTTTTCTAAAACGTTTATTTTTTGCTGGGCAAAATGAACAGTACGGACTCGATTTTAACCAGACGGTTGCCCGAATGTTACCCCTTAAATGTTTGTTCTATTTCAACCTGCATCTTAACATGTATTTTGCAATATAATTATTGTTTTAAATGCATTCTATTTATGCTACATTTTGCTATTCAACGTTAGTATCAATTTTTCTAAAACCATTTTTTGCTCGGCAAATGGCTCGATTTAAACAAGGCGTTAACTCGAATGTTATTACTGTCTGTAATACCTCAACCGTTACCTTCAAATGTATTTTACTGTATAATTGTTGTTTTTTAAATGCGTTTTGTTAATGCTATATTTGCTATAAAAAATGATTGCATCTACTGTTTTAAAACGCTCAGTTTTGTTTGGCTTTTAGTTCAAGTTTCAAAGATCGCAATGGCCCGCTTTAAGCAAGACGGTGCCCCTGATATTGTTGCGATATCTCATATTTTATTTTGAAATATATGTTCTATACATTTGTTCCTTTTTTATTGAATGATTGGGATGGTTGTGTACTGTAAATGCTACACGTGTATCTATTTGTAAAAGTAGATACGAAAGTCGAACAATAAATGCAGAATTCAAGGACCACAAACATGCAAGATACAAACAACAACTACCACAATGAATCAAAGGCAAGATACGCACCTACATACAATGGTTGACAATAAGGCTACCGCCTTGGAACGGTCAGTGGCAAAAAAGGCCGGTTTAAACCGGGGTCTAGGGTGCACCAAACCTAACTCTTACCCTGTTGTCATCCCGATAAAATGGGACAATGTAAATAAAGAAATCTCCGCCAGGTTATATTCTCTAACAAACAATGCAGCATTACTATGCAATATAAGTATAACACACAAATGATCATGTATATATAATATATAAAACAAAAGACTAGATAGCCACAAAGTATGTACTCAGTGACTTGGCACAGGGCTTTTGCCACCACTCACCGTTCCAGGTCGTAGCCTTATTGTCAACCCATTTATGTTTGTGATGTCATATATCTTGCATTTTATTTAATCCTTACAATTAATTGTTGCTTGTTTCTTTGCGTGTTTGTGGTTGACTGTGGTACTTGATTGCTACATGTCCTGTTCGACTTGTATATCTACATTTTTAGCTCATGCAATTGATAGTAAATAAACTCCTTTTTTTTTTGTAATTATGATAAACAGACACCCATATCAGACTTTACGTAGGGATCTAGGGTTCCGACTTAAAATTGACAAAACATTATATTCTCTATTCTATCGGACCAAAATATAATGAATGAGCATAACATTGACTCCTTATATACATGGAAATCCATTCTGCACAGTACTATGTACTATCTTAGGTTACGCTCTGGGTTAATCTAAATATGGATTTAAAGTCTATTATAAATCCAATTTGAAACATCATCAATTGGATCGTTTTTAAAAAATATGATTCTTCTAGAAAAAATATGGTGTACCCGCTTCTCAATGAATACGTAAATAATTACCACCAACAGCTGCATATACACCTCCGAGGTGTAGTGCCTATAATAAAAAGTAATCCATTTTTTTGTGTTAAAAATGGGCAGTATAAGTAGAGGAAAATAGCCCATTTCTATTAGATTTTGTTGTAGCATGTATACGATGTGTATTGATTGGTTTTACTGGAATATTAATGAAGATTTTCCAAATTTTGAATCTAGGCATACACTTTGTGAGTAACTATCAATGCAAACAACTATACATTGACCTGATTAGTAAACAAACAAAAACGTTTTTACATGTTTTGTGACCCCACCTTTTCTGTTCATATTTTAAGTGGAAAAATATGTTCCTGTATGAAAATTACGCTGCTGCATTATACATATTTGAGATGAAGTTGCAGCAAATCATTAATATGTGAAACCTAACATTGGTGTAAATGCGGAAACTAATTGGTTGTTTCATACCTTAAATCATTTGTTATAAAAAAGTGTGTGTGCTATTCTTAGATCCATATCAATGGTTCAACGTGGAACTATGCTAAGTGGCTAGTTTTTACCAGAAGTTGTTTTCTTGCATGAAATGTTAATATTTTATTGTAACCATATTTTCAGAAATGATCAGCCTTGTGTAATGCATTGTCATTAAAAAAAATAAAAATTTGTATCCAAAATGAAATAATTTCAACACGAAACTATTTCAAGTGATGCTATATAATTAAAGTAAGCAACACTTTTTGTGAGGGATCATCAAGCCCACTCCTTGTGATCTTGGGTGGAGTAAAGCTTGAGCCTGGATTGCGGGGCGTGAGAGGTGGTGCACCTTATATTACCTCCCATGAACAGACTCAATAAGACCGAGTCTATTGAAATTAGGATATGTAATTAAAGTAAAAAAAACAATAATTTTTTAAACATCTATTTTTTAATATTATTCTTAAAAATAAAATCTATATCATGACTGTAAATAATGTTGCAATGCACAATTTAGACAAAATTCATCTAGTACCTAGATAAATTGTATATCAATGAAACAGATATTTTTAGTGGTAAATAAAATACTTTACTTTTCAAAATCGGTTGAGAAATAAAAATGTCCGTTGCGCTGGCGTTGATTCTGCTGCATGAAACAATTGAAAACATAGTTTTTTAGAATTTTTATCCCAACAAATGGTTGTAACTTGTTGGCTATTCGTAAATTAAGATACCCTGAACGTTTTATATCTAAATATGAAGGTTAACTGAAGTTATTTGCAATTTCTCATTGTTTTCCAACAAGGAATTTACATCGGAAAATCCCATCAAAAATCATTTGGGCTGTAAACTATTTATTTCTCGATCGATAATCAAAACCAAGGTATGTTTATTTACCACTAGCAATACCAGTTCTAATGATATACAATTGATATACGTATTATTTAAATTGCTCAAGCTACTTCAGAAAAAACCTTTTGCTGAACGAAGCGCCGCGAACAATAGCATAGTTTCGCGTTCAATGCTCGATATGGGAACTATTTGCTATTTAAATATTCTTTAATTATTTTATAATTATGAGATGGTAATTTTGTATATATATAGTACTTTAGTATACCAGATTTCCTCTCATGAACAGACTCAATACAACCGAGTCTGCTACTTTTGTCTCTTTTATAATGCTTCCCAGGGATCCCCTTTTCGGTATATATTGACATTCACACTAGCGTTTGTTTAGTTCTGTGTGGCGGCTGTAAAAGGTCACTCTGACTACAGATCAGTAGTTCATTACTTACTGGTCCTTTGGGATCATCAAGCCCATTCCGAGTTTTCTACTTGTCTCTATTTTTTGTGTTTCAGAGGGATTCCCTTTTCGGTATGCATTGTTATATTTCCGTCAACGACGCAAGAGCGTAAATTATACATTAGTATATTAAATAATATTTTTCATTCACAAGTGTTTTTCAATTCACATGGCTTAGTGTGTGTGTGTGTGTGCGTGTGCGTTAATTTCTTTAGCATACTTAGATCTTTTTTTTGTTTTGTATATAAAATTGCAACATATCTTGTCTGATATAGGTGTTAATTATGTATAATGTTCAAACAATGCTCATAGAACAATTGGCATACCTAATATTCAATAATTATTAATAAGCATTTCAATAGAAGAGAGAGAGATATAGCTGTAATTCTTTTTCATGAGTTGCCTATATTATTCATCAAATGACACCGCATTTAGATTCGGTTCCGATATAATCAATTATACCTCATGTTGGAATTTCCTTTCTTTACCGGATACCGATTATTATATTGTTTCGTGTTCGTTTCGTAAATGAGCGGAAAACTCGAATAAAAACCTCTCATTATACAAGCACATACATAAGGCTGTCTTTGCTATTACGTAGTATAAGATTTGTTGAATTTATATGTGTGAATAATGCATATTTTAAATACACTGGCGCTGAAGATTTTCGAGGAAAACCCGGTAAATAAATGTTAGCTAGACAATAAGGAAAGTCCACATTATATACTGAGCAACAAAAAACTAATTCCCACGGCAATAACGGTATTTCCATAGATCAGCTTTTGAGTGAGTACTTAAGCTTATACATAGTTTCAAAAAAACTTCAACTCTAAAAGAAATACCTAAATGTATCCAAGACAATGGTTTTGGTAGGTTCCTCACGAAACGAAAAATATCATAACAAACCATCACAACGCAGCTTTTGTAGATACCAGTTATTGATTATCAAGAACTATCAAATTACCTCCAGTTTACGTAAAACGTCTCCCTAGGCTTGCAATCAAAACGGTTATTCATTCTGATCTTTGGAGATCGATGAACTCGATATTTGTATACAGATATCGGTGGTATATTTACATTCTTTCGTCATCTTACTTTAACTTTGAATAGGTGCTTCCACTAGTCCAGTCTTTAAAGGTCTTTAAAGGTTCTGAGTATTCTTTAATGACCTTGGAATATGTTGTCTGCTTTTTAATTTATTCTTTTTACTGTTAGTTGTGATACACAGGCGTCATAAACTCTGCTCCCAACTAAATGCCAATTTGTTTATTTCGCACATTGTTTTCTCGTTTAGGGCAAAACATTTTGTTAGAAACTGGGACCATATGCCGCTGGTCATGGGATGGTATAAATACCTCATTGAAGATTCCATGTTCACCGTCATATGCATACCACCTTCGGGATGGCATAAATTTGCGTACTGTTGACATTTTCAATATTAAGTTCTGCTCAATCCGGGGTTAGAGGGCATGACCGGTAGCAAGCATTTATTTTTCACTACCGTTCATGAAAAATCTATCAAACCTAGCCTACTTTATTTGTTGTATCTATCGTGCTCGGCAAGTTTCATATTTTCTCGTTTCATACTAATTATTACTTGGCATATTTTAAGCTGTTTAATGATATAGTTTGTACTCAGTTAAGTGTGCTTTCAAACAAATGCTTATTAAAACAATGTTTAAGCTTTTACACTCACTTAAAACTGGCCTATGGAAATACCAGCATTAACGGTGGGTACTTTGTATTGTTGCTCAGTATATACTTTGACACCTTTTATTCTTTACACAGGAAAAATATCTAGGCATGAAATTCATATGTATTCCATATGTGATACATATGTATTCCATATGTGATACATATGTATTACATATATGTATTTCACACGAAAGTAACACTTGTGTAATACATATGAATATATTTCTTTTTACTGAATAATATTAAAACTTAAACACGGTGTTTAACTATGTTCTGAAACATTTTACAAAATGTATATAAATGCTATATGTATTTTATGTATACAAGTTTCATATATAAGTGGCACAGTTGTATTACTTAAAATGGAATAATATATGTGGTACATATATGTATATGACACATATATTTCATTTAGATATGTAGCCCATACGTATGTAAATAACATGGCGTACAAATTAAAATAGCATGCACATAATAATTTAAGCACATATGTGGCACAGGTCAAAACATTTCTCCTGTATAATTAACAAATTAAATAACCGGATTCTCCGCGAACAGTTTCAAAGCCAGTGTATTAAAAAGAGCATTATTCACACATAAAAATTCTACAAATATGATACTCATAACAGCAAAGTCAGCCTTATTTCTATGTTCACACCAGTTTATAAATGTCTTAGCTTTTATCAAGTAAGACTATTTTGTTCCCACTTTAAAGCTTATAAAGTTAAGTCAATCAGATTTCCAAAGAAGGAACAAAGACAGAGGTAATAAGCATTTTAAATTTCAAACTGTAAGGGACTCAGGTTCTCAGATGTCCTGTTTGGAACCCTTAGGATAACGTATGTTTATTTCACTCACAGATGGTTAGGACTTCCCTATTACTAGGACTTTCCTATTACTAGGACTTCCCTATTACTTTATTTTCGCTAGTATCAGCAATATATGTTGCAGCCAAAAAAAGTAAAAAAAGTCGTCCCGTCATCATACAAGATTTTAAAATTCCGTCATTTTAGATATACAAGTATAACTAAGATAAAACGTTTCAGTAACATAATATTATCTCTTCTATATTTGAACGAGGTCAGTGCTTCTCCATTTCTTACGGTTTTATCTTATTTATGGTTTGACCTTCTGACCAGTCTTAGCCCTGTTTTATTAAACATCTTACGATAAGTCTAACATTTTAAAATCGTTCACTTTATTCACCTAATCATTCAGGGTAGACAATTATGTGTGCACGCAGTGCAGAAATATCACATGTATAAGAAAATAAAAGTATATCACGTTCATTTGAAAAGTGTAATTTATAGTGAAGCATTTAAGAAATTGATTTACGATCAAAATGGTCGTGTTGTTTCATGAAAGGGGACCCTGGATATGTTTTCTGTTTTGTACTGTCAATAAAACACTGTAAATGTCAATATAACACAATTATTTATCTATGACGGGCACAATAAACGAGTCACCTTTATTGGCGACTGAAAAAAAAATCTGTTGAGTAAAAAGTTGTCTTTCCATATTATCACAACATTATCTGATACAATTCGACCACGAATATGTGTGTCCTTTGATACCTTCATAATGCATCGTAATACGATACAGTACATACGATAGATCATTGATAAAGTATATTCGATAAATTATATATGTGTCTAGGAACATACGATACATTATATGTGTATGTGAGTGTATACGATATATTATATATGTATATAAGTACATACGATACATTATATGTGTATGTAAGTATACACGATATAATAATATATGTGTATCTAAGCACACACAATATACATTATATATATGTATGTAAGTACATACGATAATTTGTATAAAATAATATATATACATACGATACATTATATGTGTATCTAAGTATATACAATACATTATATGTGCATATAAGTACATACGATAACTTGTATGTGTATAAAAGTAAAAACGATACATTTGTATGTGTATATAGGTATATACGATACATTATATGTGCATATTAGTATATACAATAAATTATATATGTACATATACGATACATTATATATAAATATAAGTATATACAATGCATTATATGTGTATATGAGTACACACGATATATTTTACGAGTATGTGTGTATATGCCAAACATTATATGTATCTAAAAACATACGATACATTATATGTGTATGTAAGTATATACGATACATTATATATGTATCTAAGCACATGCGATACATTATATGTGTATGTAAGTATAAACGATACATTAAAAAAGTATCTATGCACATACAATACCTTGTTTGTGTATCTAAGAATATACTATACATCATATGTGCATATAAGTATATACGATATATTATATGTGTATCTAAGAATATACGATATATAATATGTGTATATAAGTATATACATTACATTTTATGTGTATGTAAGTATATACCATTCATGATATATGTATGTAAGTGTTAACGATACATTATATATGTATGCAAGTATATACGATGTAGTATATATGTATGTAAGTATATACGATGTAGTATATGTGTATGTAAGTTTGTACGATATAGTATATGTGTATATAAGTATATACGGTACATTATATGTGTATGTGAGTATATACGATACATTATATATGTATGTAAGTATATACGATACATTATATATGTATGTAAGTATATACGATACATTATATGTGTATGTAAGTATATACGATACATTATATATGTATGTTAGTATATCCGAACTGAATGGAATTGAATTGGATTGTATAGTCGTACCAACAGCTAAGGTCATATGGCGACTTCCCAGCTTCCACTTGTGGAGAAAGACCCCAGGTGCCCCTCCGGGCAATTTCGTGCAAGGGCGAGCATCTGGGTAGAACCGCCAACCTTCCGCAAGCCAGCTGCATAGCTTCCTCTCATACAGATTCCTAGGCCCCTGAGGGATCGAACCTATAGCGGTGAGGGACAAGTGATTTCAAGTGTATGTGTATATAAGTACATATGATATATTATATGTGCATATAAGTAAATACGATATATTATATGTGTATGTACATACCGTATATACGTACAAATACATACCATACAGTATATATGTATATATATACATAAGATACATTACATGCGATATACGATAAATCATATGTGAGTTTAAGTACATACGCTCAATTATATGTGTGTATAAGTACATACCATAAAATATCTTATAAGTGATTCTAAGGACATACGATCAAGTTTATATGTATCTAAGTACATAATATAACTTATATATGAATCTATGTCCATATGATCAAGTATATATATATCTAAATACATACGAGAAATTAAAAATGTATCTAAGTACATACGATAACAATACGTGTATGAAAGTACATACGATAACTGACATATGGATCTAAGTAGATACTAGAAATAGTATATGACATTATTGTTCTAAGTGCATACGAAAAATTATAATTGCATCTAAGTATTCTAAGTATTTACGATTCATTATTTATGTATCAAAGAACATAAGATAAATTATATACGACTCTAAGTACATCCAATCAATTATATATTAATACATGTAGTTACCTTGCTTGACATTCACCATATACAAGTTAGTACTAGGACTGGTCAGCCTGGTGGAAGTATCATGTCATGCGTCTACGACGTGATATTTCTACTGTGGCAGTACTGTTAAGCTGACCTGACTGCTACAAGTAGACAGGTTGCATATATATTCCATGCTCTGACTGGAGCACAGATTCCGGCACCGATATTAGTCACACAGCACCCGACCCCCATCCCGCGAATAAAGATGCTGTGCGTGATCGATTTTAGATATTAATAACATGTCCATGAGGTAACTGGTGTGACCCGACAGGATATCCAAACATTGACCTCCAGCATACGAGGCGGCGGCTCTATTACTACGTTACCCGAACAAAATGACAGAATATGACTACACTGTACCGGAGATCCAAACCTTGACCTCCTGCATACGAGGCGGCGTTTCATTTACGCCGTTACCCGAACACAATGACAGCGTATGTCTACTCTGTACCGGAGATCCAAACTTTGACCTCCTGCATACGAGGCGGCGTCTCTATTACTCCGTTACCCGAACACAATGACAGCGTATGTCTACACTGTACCGGAGATCCAAACCTTGACCTCCTGCACACGAGGGGGCGGCTCTATTACTACGTTACCCGAACACAATGACAGCGTATATCTACACTGTACTGCATAGTAATCCAATCGAGCAAATTAAATATAATTAAGGTGATACTACAGAACAGTACAGGTAACGAAGACAGGGTTACTCACTTGGAATTGTCATTTGGCAATTCGGCCTAATTGTAGCTACGGTAAATGAGTCGAGCGGTACATGAGTACCATTGCTCAATAGGGTACCATAAAAAGAACCTTGCCTCATTGAAAATACCTTCCTGTCGATAGTACAACTTCGCATCTTCAAGGTCATATTTAGATTTAGTGTTTATCCTACTCCGATTTTCACACACCTGCACCATTTATTCATGAAGAGTTTTCTACAAACAGTCTCTTCACGGTGAAGAGCGTGACCTATATAGAAACTATAGGTAAAACATATCGCGAACACTAAGTCGGATAGAGTCTATGAAGAGAAATCGTCACCATGAAGAAACCGCGGTTCCTCCCTTTCGGTTTCTTAAGTGTGACGATTTATTTTCATAGCCTCTATCCTATACTTAAACTCGTATTTTGGAAAATTCAGAACAAAACTCTTGCAATAAATTAAATGAGATAAATACATATTTTATAAACGTCTTCTTACTTTACGTGCCGTTGTAATTCCTGTTTGTGTGTATACGGATATTGCTTCACAGTTTACCACTAACATACTTACCTTACGTACCGTTGTAACTCCTGTTTGTGTGTATACGGATATTGCTTCACATTACACCACTAACATGCTTACCTTACGTGCCGCTGTAATTCCTGTTTGTGTGTATACGGATATTGCTTCACAGTGCACCACTAACATTCTTACCTTACGTGCCGTTGTAATTCCTGTTTGTGTGTATACGGATATTGCTTCACAGTGCACCACTAACATTCTTACCTTACGTGCCGTTGTAATTCCTGTTTGTGTGTATACGGATATTGCTTCACAGTACACCACTAACATTCTTACCTTACGTGCCGTTGTAACTCCTGTTTGTGTGTATACGGATATTGCTTCACAGTACACCACTAACATTCTTACCTGACGTGCCGTTGTAATTCCTGTTTGTGTGTATACGGATATTGCTTCACAGTACACCACTAACATTCTTACCTTATGTGCCGTTGTAATTCCTGTTTGTGTGTATACGGATATTGCTTCACAGTACACCACTAACATTCTTACCTTACATGGCGTTGTAATTCCTGTTTGTGTGTATACGGATATTGCTTCACAGTACACCACTAACATTCTTACCTTACGTGCCGTTGTAATTCCTGTTTGTGTGTATACGGATATTGCTTCACAGTACACCACTAACATTCTTACCTTACGTGCCGCTGTAACTCCTGTTTGTGTGTATACGGATATTCCTTCAAGGTACACCACTAACATATCCCTTCCACGACATGAATCAATTCAAAGAATTAAACAATTTACCAGAATTAATAATATTAGTTGGATATTATAACTTGCTAAATACTATTTACCTGCCGCGATGCGGAAAATGTAAGTTCGTACATAAACTGATTTTTTATTTGAACAATATGTTCATATCTTATTTCGTTAAAAAAATACTTTGTATTAATAATCCTAGACGTTACATATATTCGTAAAATAAACCTCGTCTGTGCTAAGGTAACCCGTTACATATTCTCCATAAAATAATTTAAAGATGTGTTTTAAATACAAATATTGCGTAGTATATAGAGTGTACACATTTTACTTTGCAGTTGCACGAACCTTACAAAAGACCCCAAGGAGAAAAGCAGGTGCACTTAGATTAACCATATTTCTTTTACATCGATTGTAACAAACGCTCTATGAACTTATGTTAATCACTCTCGATTTCTTCTTGGGTATAACCAGTATTAAGCAAATGCAGATAAAGTGTCATGCTTAGGAAGACATCACATATGGTCATGGCATGGATCGAGCCAACGGCTTTTCAATCATGGGTCCAAAACGTGTATTGGGCATCGACCCCAATGCCAGTGATAGCCATTTTGATTGTCATTCATATTCCATCTAGTGTTGAATTAATTATTAATGTTATCAGTATTATACTTATTATTATTATTAGTAGTAGTATTAGTAGTATTATTATTATTATCGTCGTCGTCGTCGTTATTATTATTATTATTATTAGTAGTAGTAGTAGTAGTAGTAGTAGTAGGAGTAGGTAGTAGTAGTAGTAGTAGTAAGTAGCAGCAGCAGCAGCAGTAGTAGTAGTAGTAGTAGTAGTAGCAGCAGCATCAGCAGTATACATATATATTAGTAGTAGTAGCAGTAGCAGTAGCAGTAGTAGTAGTAGTAGTAGTAATAGTAGTAGTAGTAGTAGTAGTAGTAGTATCAGTAGTAATAGTAGTAGTAGTAGTAGTAGTAGCAGTGGTAGTAATAGTAGTAGTAGTAGTAGTAGTAGTAGTATTACTAGTAGTAATCATTATTATCATAATCATTATCATTATTATTTTAATAATAATTATTATTATTATTATTATTATTATTATTATTATTATTATTATTAGTTGTATTATTATGATTATTAGTTTCAGTATTTTTTATGATAACACAAGTTAACAAGTTTAAGCGTAGGGCAGACTTTATATGCATGTTGTGACTGATGTATGGATATTTAGTAGCACTTTTGTATGCAAGGCTACTCAACCGTGGTTCTTTATAGCGTTATCATTGAATAGACGGGGTATGTAAATGTATAGGCTACTCAACCGTGGTTCTTTATAGTGTTATCATTGAATAGACGGGGTACGTAAATGTATAGGCAACTCAAACGTGGTTCTTTATAGTGCTATCATTGAATAAACGGGGTACGTAAATGTATAGGCAACTCAACCGTGGTTCTTTATAGTGTTATCATTGAATAGACGGGGTACGTAAATGTATAGGCAACTCAAACGTGGTTCTTTATAGTGCTATCATTGAATAAACGGGGTACGTACATGTATGGCGTTTGCTTTTTGTTTGGTGTTGTTATGTATAGTGTTACCACTGAATTGACACGATACGTAACTGTATAGCGACTATTTGTTGTGTTTCGGTTCACTATATTGTTAGCATTTAAAAGACGGGATACGAAACTGTACAGTGTCTATTTTTGTATTGCGGTTTACTCTATTTTTTACATTTAAACGACGGGATACGAATCTGTAAAATGTCTATTTTTGTATTGCGGTTCACTATATTGCCAAAATTTAAAAGACGGGATACGAATCTGTTAAGTGTCTATTGTTATATTGCGGTTCACTAGTGTATATTTTTGTATTGCGGTTCACTATATTGTTAACATTTAAAAGAAGGGACAGGTAACTGTATAGCGTCTGTTTTGTATTGCGGTTCTATATATTGTTAACATTTAAAAGAAGGGATAGATAACTGTAAAGCTTTTGCTTTTTGAAAATGCGTCGCGAAATGTATTGATACAAGTAGGACATGTACCTCTTCAATAACCAATTAGCATTAAGTAGTGATATAACCCATTTTAAATATGGTTATCCTTCGATAGTTTGCCTATTAAACAGTCAGTTCATGGGTACCAAATGTCGTCATATTTAAGTAGGTTCTTTATAACACCTAAATAAAAAATAGTTATCTAACAAATAATCTTTCCAATAGAGTGGCTTACCCATTTGACGTAAATAATCTGTGTTTACATTGTTTCTATTCTCGGTGACGAGATGGGACGGTCTTCTGCGCTGAGTGTTGTAGTTATCGTCATCGTCATTGGCTTGATGAAACATATTTATTAATTAAGCAAGAAATCTATCAATTGCATTTGAATAAAAACAAAAAAAGGAAGCAAAGTTATATCTTCGATTTAGTATGATTGCTGACTTGACTTCTACCTTCATAATTTAAGGGGAAGTAACTGTCAGCAAATTTAAATTGAATGGCGCATTCTCGTTATCTCCATTTGTGCACGCTCTTTCGTTTGTTTGGCACGTAAAGTGTATTCAATGCATCGACGTAAAGGGTCGGATACTTTAAAAGGGTATTTTGCTGCGCATGCCAATTAGCGCGTGATTCACCCAGTTGGTATTTTTCTATACTGGTAATTATAAAGGTAAACAGGTAATCTTGGGAGAGTTTGTTCTCTCAACTCCAGTCGTTTGATACAGGCGTCTAGTGATTTGTAAAGTGGGGATGAACAATAATCACAACATCAAGCGCTTTATTGATAATGACGACATCTGGTATACGGCGATATCTGGTACACAACCAGTATGCGTATTGAGTAAACAATCTGATATATGTATTACATTACTAGTAAATTATAACCAAATACGAATGGTCATTTAGAGCTTACTCTGATGAGCCAAGGTATTTTAGTAGAGCACCACGAACGACACAACTATCTATATTTATTCCGCGTAATTTTGCACCTTTTTTATCATTCGTAATATCTCGTGCACTTCTTCGAAGCATAACTCGAATGTATATCGAAAGTCACCATATTGGTTACGCCATCATAGTATGACGCGCCTTAGACACCCATCAAAACGAATTTGCATTCAAAATAAAAGTTATCACCAAAGATTTGCACTGTTATTCAGCCGATTGCTTCATCTATAGTATGTTCACATGAAAGCAGTGATAAAACCTTCATCTGTGTTCTAAATAACATACATGAAACGCTTTATATGTCAACGGCCATATCGCCTATATAGCAACAGCTAAGCAACAGTGTACTATTTTCTGTGCCGTTGCCTTCCGGCTATCAAAATGTCAAGATTTTTAACATACCGATGCGTTCAAATACACACGAGGTGTGATCCCGAAAAATGACGGGATTGGCCGAATTGTCACGATTGCCTCGTTTATGTGAGGCAATCGTGAAAATTCGGCCAATCCGTCATTTTGACATTTATTCAATTTTGTGTACCCACTTGAAGCCATAATCGTGTACCGTGACACTTGTATAGTTGTGCAGGGGTGAAACAACAAGCATTGCGGACCTACTACGTCACATAGGCATGTATCTTTGCGGCTTTGTCTTTATAAAAAGAGATGAAAGAAGAAATACATAATAGTAGAAACTTCATATTGTCGGACAAGCACCGTTAAAGGGTCGCGTGGCAATCTTGATTTGTTCAAAACTCGCGGCGTCTCGTTAGTTTTCTACATAATTCGCATATTTGCAATCACAAATATTAATTATTAGAATTGTCCAAAGCAAATTGTCTTTATATATTACTAGCTATTGATTATATTACACCAATAATATGTTTGTGAGCGGAACATTATTGAATTTCCTCTAATTCTCACCTTTTCTCATTTGCTAATTGTATATGATAATTGTACACTTGATGTTCTGAATACAATTTTAAAAACAGTACTACTACTACTGCTGCTGCCGCTGCTGTTGCTGCTGCTGCTGATGATGATGATGATGATGATGGTGGTGGTGATGACGACAACGATGATGATGTTTTGAAATATCTTTTTTTATTTAATTATATACAAGGACTCACACCACTACTATCTCCCTTGAATACTCGTGCCCTACAGATGAAGGAGGTATATAAAAAAACAAGTTCGCTTTTCCACATTTTACAGGATACATTGATTTATCTTTACCAGGTTCTAAATCTACAGCATTTTGGGAAGAGATCACAGAAAAATGCATGTTGATATAAGACTTCTAGCTAATTCTGCCTCATTTGACATATCATGGGTCTAATCACCACGGTGTTGTATTTTTGTCTAAATTTTGATAGGTGTCACGCAAACATGAAATTAAAAGCAGTTCAATCTGGTAAATATTTGTTAAATGTGTTTTAAATTGCAGATATTGGATCAATGAAGAATTTAAGCATAACTAAATGTTGCAAAATCTGTTTATCTATATGCCACGAACAAAAACATTACAATGGGACTCTATGGAAAATTAATTGTGGTGTGAGACGACAAGCAGTTTTAAAGCCAGAATAATACAGGATTAGTAAATCGAGGCTTATGTTAATGCTTGATATAAAACTCAAGATTGCCGTGTGTCCCTTTAAACTGACGGAGCTATCATATTCAAGTCGCACCAATAGGAATGCAGACGAATATTACGTTATTTAAAACAACTTCCTCAATGAATAAATACCCGTATATTACGTTACATTCTGGTCTCTGTTGTACTTAGTGTGCATATATAGCATGACTGTCGCAAACGCAACTCGGGAATTTCCGCCATATATTGTATGTACAATATGCTGCTGTTCTGGTCTCTGTTGTACATAGTGTGCATATATAGCATGGCTGTCATAATATACTAAAGGAAACACAACTCGGGAATTTCCGCCATATATTGTATGTACAATATGCTGCTGGTAATCAAACGGTACATGGCTACATTAGACTTTCCTTTCGGGAGAAAGATTTAAACTAATCATGACACACTAAATGTTATCCCTGTTATAGAATACTCGTTTGGCTCTAGCCTCACCACCAACATAATAAATGTAGTGTAGCGTCGATTAATCCTGGTTGCAGGCACCAGAAGTTTTAATGTAATATAGCGACGTGAACATATCTAACTCAAGAATAGTCTTTAATATGTATTTTATTAAACTACTATCTAATTATATTTCACAATATAACTATACACAGTTAAAAACCAGAGTAAATGTTCAACTTTGATTAAATGTACAAGTTACAATTCGTAAGCAGTTCTAATGTTCAAAAGTGCGAGCTTAGCCGTCAAAATGAATCAGAATTAATATCTATCAATATGTAAGTATCTCTGACCAGTCTATAAGAATCTGTCGAATGAAGTTAATCTCGTATCTTATATAGCGTGACTATGTCCCACCTTTGAACTGTCACGTGTACCCTCGACCATGAACTCTAACCTCTGAAACTGGTTCTAGGACGCCAAATTTGGGGTCGATCGTACAAATCTCCTCTTTTTGGAGTAAACAACATATTTAACTTACTTTCCAAAATGCTGATACAGGGTATTTATATAATTCTCCCAAAGTTGCCCCGGTCAATCCATTGTTTCAACAGACAAACCTCTACTTAACTAAAGGTTATGATCATACTGTTACTAAATATATACTTGATTGGATTAATTAACTTGCATGCGCATCAGTCATGAACTTTCAGAGGAAATGGTCAAACCCAGGCCTCTACACAAACAACGTAATTAAGCTACTTCTGAGACAAATGACAGAGGCCGTGAATGAATGTTGGTCACCTAGTTTTCCATGTACATGTAATGATCAGCCATGGGTGCAATATAATATCTTACTTTAAGACCCCCGAACCTCACTATAACACATAAACTATAAAACCTAATTGGATTGACAACAGGGCTATCGCCTTGAAACGGTCAGCAACAACAAAATGCGGATAGGGGTTTAATTAAGGATCTAAGGTGCAAAAAATATCACGCTTACCCTCTTTTCATCCCAATTCAACGTAAATAACACAATCCCACCCAGCTATTTCCTCTAACAAGCATGAGTTGGTTTGACCTGGCTGGTTAAATGTCCAGACGGTGACCCGCAGAGCGCGCGCTGCGTAACATTCATTCCGTCAAACATATTTCCAAAAGACGCTGCAATACGTTTGTGTCAATCCATGTCAAAAACTAGTAGTTATACACGTTGTTTTTTTTATGAATCCTACAAGTCTCCTGTATTGTTGACATTAAGACTGTCTCGCCTGTCTTACAATGGCAAGTGCGTTTAAACAACTTTCATATGGAACATTCTTACAATAAATGCTATTATAATAAACGGACACGATAAGCTTGGCCTTAAAAAGGTGTCCGTTATAAGGACATTCTAATGCATAGTCTTAAACAAGTTAACCCTTAAGAAATTGATCTCATAATAAGAGATAAGAAAGTTGACCTTGTTTATTTAGTTTAGCTATGAATGGTGAGTCAGTAGGTATTGTTGGGTGTAATCCAAGCCAAACGTTGGGATTTCGACTATTATAAATGTAGATAACTGTTCGACAATCAGTGCTGATAAACTTTATGTATTAGTGAAACCGAGATATTTTCATGATATATGCGTGCAACACCAAGTTGGATATTCTATAACTGTTTTAGCGCTAGCCACGCCCCTTTGTATGATATGTGGTATATATACCGTTATACGAAATATCAGTATACTTTTCTGTTTCCTGTATTTAATATATCATACGACTTTGGACTATAAAACGTACTCTCAGGCATGCGATAAACATTAAGTCAAACGTTGGGATTCCGATTGTTACAAAACGAGGTAATTGTTCGACAATGAGTGCTGATGAACTTTACACTCTAAGCACGACTATAATAGCATTTGTGTGCATTGCAAACCCAGATCAGCCTGCGTGCATGTGTACAATGTCTGGCTGCTGATCAGTCATTTTCACAAAAACACTCCTTTGTCACATCAATGGAGTGGTCTTAATTCAACGAAAGAACAGTGTATTATATACATGTAGCGGGATAAGGGTTAAACTATGAATCATACTTCATAAGGTCTAAAGAATAAAGGTGGTCATACAAGTACACCCCAAACCGCCATGTTAAACTAGTTTACGGACGACATTGCGCTAATGCAAATAAGGGACACATGGCAATCTTGATTTGTTTTAAAGACTCGCGGCGTCCCGTTAGTTTTTCTATATATACTGCATTTGTTCAGTCATTAATATTAATTATAAAAATCGTATAAAGCAAATTGCTTTTGTATATTATTAACTGTTGATTACAGCTCACCAATAATGTAGTCAAACATAGTCAAACATGATAGAATAACGAAGAAAAGTTGAAAACTCAAAATTATATTCAAATATATGCAAGCGGATTTAAAGTCAAAATCATACTGAATTACTAAATCGAGAGGTTAATTGTAATGCTCGATAAAGACTTCAAGATGATCACGTGTCCCTTTAATGCATACGATAACATTTATCGATATTTTTTTAGCAGTATTTCATCGTTATTTTTTAAGAATGCATCGACCTAGATAGTATACGTTACGCTATTTAACTAGACATTTAGTGGAAACCCAACAATTAGTTCAATGGAATGCTATAGGTTTATGTTTAAACTTCTATTACATTTATTTATTTGAATGATTCATTTTGGTTGAATCGCGTTTCTTTTTTTTGAAAACAAAACAAAAACAAACAAAAAACAAGAAGTTCGCACTTAAGCAACTTCAACACAAAGTGTGTCTGTAGTAACCTATAGTGTTTGAAATATTTTCAGATATAAAATATTCAATGTTCTTAATTTCTTAAATCAAACACCTTCAATCAAAAAAGTAACGTACATTAGGTAACGTAGGCCTAAAAACTGAGGATATCCAAACATAAACATTAAATGATGAAACTAAATTTTGTATTTTACAAAGCATAAATAACGTTAAACAAGCAATTATGACTAACCGAATGTTGCAAAAACACTTTAACAGTTTATTGGATGATTTGTTCCAATTACTTTTAACATGTGGAAAATAGAAAATTACTTAAAACTACTTAATGTAACGGACATTTCAAGAAACACACATTATTAACATCATGGACACGTATGTCTGTGATATCTGTAGGGTTTGTAATAATTTTCGGATATAACATCATTCCTGTTCTTAATGACAGTTAAAAACACTTCATTTAACAAGATAACTTAAATTACGGTAGCGTAGGCTTAATAACGCAGGTATCCATGATATAATAATTAATGAAACGAACGTTTCATAAACGTGCCAAGTCATCGATTACCTTCATTGTGGCTTTCTAGTCTATTGTTTTTTGTATTATATTTACACGAGCATATTTGTGTTTTACTTATATTTACTTATTGACGCTGCCTTTTTGGTTAGAGATTAGATCACGACGGGGATTTCTTTATTTACACTGTCCTGTTTAAATGGGATGAAGTAGGGTAAGTGTGAGGTTTGGTGCACCCTAGAACCGGTTTAACCCCCCCCCCCCCCCCCCCCCCCCCCCCCCCCCAGTGGCCTTTGTTGCCACAGACCGTTCCAAGGCGTTTGTGATGCCCTTTGTATTTTTTATTACTTTTGCCTTCTCGCTTGTCTGTCTGTGTGTTTATGTTTTGTGTTTTGTGGTTGACTGTCGTCCTTGAATGCTGCTTTCCCTGTCCGTTATTTGTATCTTTCTTTGTATTATAAAAAACATTAATTGAAGAAAAGTTAAAATACAAAGCCTTTCTTCCACACATGTTTAGTCTTCAAAATCAGGAATATTATAAACTATGTCCGCGGAATGTTTTACTTTTAGCAAATTGTTCCCATGTCATATTATCAAAATGGAAAACATTAGCTATAATAGTAGCTGAATATTAAAACGAACATGCGACTTTTTGGCTTCGAAGATCCTCGCGGAAAAGCATTTGGTTGACAGAGCTCGTCAGAAATGTCCTGTATATTCTACCTCTAAGACTGCTACCATGTTAAATAGACATAAATATGTCATCAATTTTTTTAAAGCTGCATGCATCTGAGAGATACCAAGGCAAAATAATTTTAACTGGTCATATTCATGACCGCTTTTGGTTACACTCGGTTTGCGGATATGAGGCGTTATACGTGGGGATAGAGATATGGTGTTATATATATACATATATATGATATCACATAATTTGGTTTAAATGTTGCACCACATAACAAGGTTGTGTATCAACACCCCAATTCCCCGCCAATTTATATATATATACATATATTTATCACATAACATGCGGTGTGGGAATGTAATAACACCATTCAATAGTTACGATATTACACTAGTGGTATAACATAACATTAATGACGTCATGTACGTCACGTAATGTACGTTTTCTGACGTAATGTGAAGTTATAAGTTATGTGATAAATATAATCTAACATTCGTTCTCACTCATTATTTAATTTATTAAACTCGTTAGCAAAAAACGATATATTGCTCGAATTTCCAAAACTCGTTAGCAAAATGATACATCATTTTGCTAACCAGTTTAATAAATTCATCTTGCCGAGCATTATATAATTTTTGCTAACGAGTTTAATAAATTCAATAATGAATGAGCACTCATGTAAAATCCTCTATATATAATTATTTCAACTGCATTGCAATGTAATGTGGTAATATATTTACCTCTCTCTCTCTCTCTCTCTCTCTCTCTCTCTCTCTCTCTCTGCATGCACGTGTTGGACTGTACTGGACTCGAAGCCAATATAATCCATTTTGGACAGTTTACTGTATACTAACACTTTATTATTATATGTAAATCGAGTTTATTCATTCTCTATCTCGAGTAAAAGTAAATAGAACCGAATAACGTATAGCGATTGATGGAAAAGTACTTCATCTGTAACAAATATCAAGTAGTCCATGTGTATTTAAAGTGACCTAGTGTTTGACATTGTATGAAACTAGGTTTTGGATTAATATATAAACAACAGCATTCTAACTATTGACTGTTTTAAACTGCGATAATCCAAAGATGTCTAGCTACACATTTATCATTGTCTAAATTACAGCAAATGTCCGTATTATCGGTTGACAATAATATAAGATAAAATATAAAAGATAAGATAAGATAAGATAAAATAAAATAAAATAAAATAAGATAAGATAAGATAAGATAAGATAAGATGATAAGATAAGAATATTTTATCATAGTGACATTGTGTTATGTACAAACAGGTTTTCAAATTAAAGTTATATTACAACACCACCCGGCCGCATTGGGCCTACAAGTCACTTTAAATAGAACATTATAATAAATAAATAAACATACATTAAACAATTGATATAAATACATGTATAGCGAAAATATATTACGTTTAAACTGTAATTATACGGTGTATGACTAGTAAATAGAATTACCAGGACTCTAAACAAGCATGAGCTTTTTGTCTTTTACATACACAGATTCATTCGCACGCACGCATGTAACTACGTTCTTGTGTAAATACGAACACACACGCACACACGCACACACACGCACGCACGCACGCACACATACATATACATAGATACATATATGCATACTTGACAATGTAAAAACTACAGAGTTACTCAATGAAATGTTGTACGTATACAACAAACACCATTTACATTGTGGTAATATATGTGTTCAGTTGTAAAGATACGGCGTTCTGCGAAACATAGCGCATACAAGGAATTTTCCAATAAATTTATCAGTATAAGTTAAACATATACTCGAGAACTTTAAAAAAGCCTCATGTATATACATGTAGTTTCAATAATTATTAAATGCACATTTAAACTTATTTCGCAATAGCCCTTGTATATCGCCCATTTAAAACTTGTTTTTCACAATAACACATGTTTTATTTTCATTTTTTTAAATAGTCCTTGAGTATACATTTGACACCTTTGACATTTGTATCAAACCGCAACTGTTTTATATTGTACTTGATAATATTGAATCGTGTCACCACAATATCATTGTTAAATCTGTTAAAAGCAGATGGATATTATTATTGCGTCTGTATGCAAATAAATACAGAATAAACATCTTTAACCAAACACATTAACATATGTATTGCCGGGTTTATTTTTTGCCGGGTTTTATTTCGTGTACTAGTAACTTTTAACAGTTTTTAAATAAAAAGATAAACGTATTATGCCAGAAAGGTTATAAGGTTATTTTCATTGTCATTGGTTTGAAGTGTTAACCTCTGTTTTTCGCTCCGGCTACAAAGGATCAAACAACTCATGAGACAATAGTAGTATTATATACGTTTAGTAAATCCGACATGATTTATTATTTTGTTTAAGCACGAAGCATAGTTTGATACATGTTACCCGTGTTCTGCCCTGATTTTGTATGTGACAGGGGTACATTGAAGTCAAAGGTCATGACCCTTTCCAGAATAGTTAATCGAAAAACTGAATGTACATGTTTGAAAGCCATTCTTATTGTGTTCTTGCATGAAGAATATTTCGGTCATAAGTTAACATAAGTAAAAGGCTCAGATGTCAGCTAATGTACGGTAATAATTCTTCCTTCGTAGTCCGTCCGTCCACCAATCCGCCGTCCGTCCGCCCATTTGCTGTCTGTCCGGATGAACGTGTATTAGCCATTCCATGAATTGGGAATCTTGTTCCAAATATTGCGAGCATGAAAGAGATAGTTATCACTCGAATGGGTATTCTCCCGTCTTTGTCGTGGTACCCGTGTTCAGTCCTGAATTGTGATGTAATCGGGGTAAATTGAGTTCAAACGTCATGACCCTTTTTCACAATAATTAAATAAAAAACAAATGACATGTACTTTTTGAAAAGTATTATTATCATTCCATTTGTGTGTGAAACTACTTTCGGTAATAAGCTTACATGAGCCAAAGGTTCATATGGGAGGTACTATATAATGATAATTATTTTTCCATACGTCCATCCGTCCGCCGTCTCGTCCGCCCATTCGCCGTCTGTCCATACGTAATATGTTGACCAATCAATGAATTTTGAGTCGAACTCAACATTTTGAAAGTAACCTAGAGACATGTATCAGTCGAAACGGTATTTACTTGCCTTTATCGTGGTACCCGTGTTTAGTCCGTCCTGATTTTGGATGTTACAGGAGTACATTCAGGTCACCGGTAATGACTCTGTTTCACAAGATTTAAATGAAAAACAAATGAAAAACATTTAATTTTTCATTTCTTGTTTATTTATAAATCACCTTTTGCGTATTATCACACATAAACCAAATGCTTAGAGAAAGCCTCAGAGATGAACTAGTATACAGTGATCACTTTTCGATGGGCGTCCGTCCGTCCGTCCGCTCATCATCCATCTCTCCGCCATTTGTCTTGCAAGGGGAGGTAGTTGTTTATTTGTTTCTTTTCTTTTTCACTTTAAACGGCTTTTTATCAGAAACAGTTCTGCCGTTTTCGACCAAACTTCGCACGGGTGATCCTGATATTATTGTTTTTCAAGTTTTTATTTAAAATAAGGTTAGTGCGACATCCAAGATGGCCGCCATTACTAAAAAAAGTTTATATCTTAAAACATCTTTAGTTTTCTCAAGAACTGATGAACAGATTTCGACAGTTTTTGTTCAGAAATGATTCCTAGGTACTGGACCATCAATCTTGTTCAAACAAAGTCCCAGGTATAGATATTTCGCATGTTTCCTTATAATTATATATGAAAAGAGTCCTTACCAATAATCTTCTCTAAAACCACATGACACATGGGTTTTTATATAGCGTGTTAAAATCATGAACCTGAGGTCATATTTGATCTACCTCCAGGAGTTACGGGTGTTTTATAGAAACATACAATTTTGAAATGTATTTATTTATTTATTTATTCATTCGTTCGTTGGCTGTTCGTCCGTTCGTTCGATGTTCTTTCGTTTGCTTGTTCATTCATTCATTTATTCATTCATTCATTCATTCATTCATTCATTCATTCATTCATTCATTCATTCATTCATTCATTCATTCATTCATTCATTCATTCATTCATTCATTCATTCATTCATTCATTCATTCATTCATTCATTCATTCATTCATTTGTTTGATTTTTGTTTGATCGTTCGTTCGCTCGTTTGTACATTCGTTCATTCGTTCGCTATTCGTTCGTTCACTCACTCACTAACTCAATCACTTACTCACTCACTCACTCACTCACTCACTCATTTATTTGTTTATTTATTTATTTATTCATTCCATCATTTATTTATGTTTTCATTCATACATTCATTGATTTGTTTGTTTGTTTTTTGTTTGATTGTTCGTTCGTTCGTTCGTTCGTTCGTTTACCGTTCATGTATATCTTTACATAATTAATATATAGAGGATATTTGTTGTTTTGGATGAATAACATATTTGATTTCATCGAGTGTGAAAACTAGATGTTTCTTATTGTGTATGTGTATCTTTAGTTAGTTTCTCTGGATGTGGACTTTATTGTTAGAGAATTCCTTTTGATGGGATGTAGTTGTGTTTACACTGTCTTGTCTATTTGGGCACTGAAGACAGGATAATAGCGAGGATTGTGCGCATAGAAAATCGATTCAAGCTAACCAGTAGGCCTTATTGCCTATTGACCGTTCCAAGTCGGTAACCCTGTCTTCACCACCCTTTCTGTTGTTTTTTGTCTCTTTCATTGTAGTTTCAAGTCCTTGTTTGCAGTACAGTGCTTACCTAGGATGCCATTGCGTTCGGACGCTGTGGTTTCTATAGGACCCTATATATCTTTTTTTATATTTTCACGAATGCGAAGCATGAGTGAAAATACTGAAGTTTGATCACTTCGAGATGAAATAAAATATGTTATTGACTCCAAAACAACAAAACAACTTTTTTATTTTATGCTTTATAATCAAAGTTTACTGCAGTATGTAGAAAAATAAATAAAAAAATGACGACATCATTGACTTAGTGTGATACAATTTCTGTTTTTAATGCCTCATAACTTCTAAACTACTTAACCGATTTCAATAATCTACGACTCATTTTCATAGTTAAGTTATTTCCAATGCCATGATATAATATATTGATAGCAACTTTCGGAAAAAATGTAGTGATCAACTGAAATATTTCACTGTAAATGACAACAATTCTGAAATACCTGACCAGTTTTAAAAGCTATAACTCATGTTCTTAGTTAAACCATTTACAGTCTAATGATATAAACTAAATAAGTTATTTAGAAAGGTTGTTTAAAATATATTGATGTTGTAAGTGTTTTTCTATATAGATATTAATTCCATCGAATCACTCCCTGTATAGGATTAATGCGGTTTGTATTACATGTTGATGTTGTAAGTTTTTTTCTATATTGAAATTAAGAAATTAATAATTCCATCTAAAACACTTCCTGTATAGGATTAATGCGGTACATTTTCTTTTTGTATCTTTCGTTTTCAAAACAATATGTTACGAGTATGTAGGGCTGCGAAAGATGAAGAAAGTATAAATGAATAAACTTGCTTTATAACTATATAACTTACAACTATTCTTAAATTAATATGTTACTTCTAAAAGATGGATATTACAATAAAAGGGTAACTATATTTAAAGGGATAACTATATTTAAAGGGATAACTATACTATTATGTGTGTACTGTGAAAGATGAAGAAAGTATAAATGAATAAACTTGTTTTACAACTATATTACTTACAACTATTCTTGACACAACTGAACACTATTTTGTTTTTAAATATTTTAATAAAAATGAAGAATTTATTGAAATTAAAAACCCAAAATTATTTTAAATACATAAATCAAGAAGTAATAAATGTACGGTATTGTTTCTGTTATAAAACGGCGTAAAAGTGTGTTGTCCGCTTCAATCGGTACACATGGAATACTTTTCTATGGAACATTATTAATAAAATCCAATAATGTTTTTTTGAAATGAAAGCCCCCCCCCCCCCCCACGCAACCCTTTCGCCTCAAAACCTCTTACGGATGGATGGAGGGAGGTATACAGTCTTCGACCCAGGAAAAATGGGGTGGTCAGCCTCTACCACAATCGACTATCCTGCCAAACATGTGCTAACATTTACCTAAACATCAACATTCAATCAAACAGATCATCCAAAAAGTAATAATCTAATCTACATTCTTTAATATATTGCATATATTTTCTGAGAAGTTTCTCATCTGACTGACCTATAACTTTATATTTATCTAAGACCACATCTCCCAGCAAGGCACTTGATGTTTGCAATAAAGCTGAGATCATACTTCAATGGCCAATTATGCAGACACGTATCAATTATCTTTATTGGCTATCACGCTTTGCCCAAGAAGTAGAAATATTTTGGTTTCTGATCTTGTGGAACAGACTGTATAGTGTTTACACTATTCCGACCCGTCAATCGAATCAAATTAACACCTACTTGTCAGAAGCCAGCTGGTCAATGGTGTTTCTTACATATGCGTCTTATCAGGGACTGATTACAATAGGAGGCAGGCAGTGTTTGTGGTAATTAAGGGCTATGTCAGTCTGTCCCACAGAGATGGGTTTTTCATATAGAACACAATTAAAGTTACTTTGCCTGTCTGTAACTTCAAAGATTCTTGGTCATGATCACTTTCATACTATCGTTGTTAAACTTGTTAAACAGTTTATCAAAAGAGGTTATGACCCTATCATTTTGCAACGTACTGCATGCTTGGTGGTGGACCCTTTTACAGTTTGCCACTATGCTTTGTTCTTTAATTGTACGATGACCGGACAGGCTGTGGACCCTATGATGACGCCTACCTAAATCCCATTGGGACGGTGGTGTTTGATGTTTGTCTATGATCTTTCCTGTCGTGCCATTAATGGTATATTCTCTTGTTGCTCTGGCTTCTGCCAAGTCATTGAGTACCTTCATTGTGGTTTTCTAGGCTATTGTTTTTTTGTATTATATTTACACGAGCATATTTGTGTTTTACTAATATTGCCTATTGATGCTGCCTTGTTGGTTAGAGATTAGATCATGGCGGGGATTTCTTTCTTTATTTACACTGTCCTGTTTTAATGGGTTAACAGTAGGGTAAGTGTGAGGTCATCCGTCACAATCTGTAAATGAATGTTAGGTAATCTAAATGGACAATCTATTATATCAGACTTGCACCCTAAAACCGGTTTAAACCCCAGTGGCCTTTGTTGCCACTGATCGTTCCAAGGCGGTAGCCCTATTGTCAATCCTTTTGTGTTTGTGATGTCGTTTGCATTTTTTTTACCTTTGCCTTCTCGTTTGTCTGTTTGCATGTTTGTTTTTGTATTTTGTGGTTGACTGTCGTCCTTGAATGCTGCTTTCCCTGTCCGATATTTTTATATTTCTTCCAAATTAGATATGTAATTTTGCTCAAATTTAGAGTAGTTGTTAAAATTGGATAGCTCAATAGACACTTGCTTTGTCTATTTATTCTACCAATTAGTAAAGAATTTCATATGCGAATGAAGTGGGTGGAGCTAAGAGCAAACTTCGGAACTTTATATTGGCTACACATTTAAGTTCGTATCAATCCCCATTTACTATCAAACTATTAAGCGTATACACTGATATTCTAAACAGAAAGCTCTTACAATGGATAACGACGTGCGGGAAGTACTGTTAAATTTTATCAATGTAATCAGATATTGATATCAAGAATAAATCCGTAGGGGAATACACTATTGACGTTGATAATTTGATCTAACCAAAATCTACTTTTAGAGTGGGAGATATTAACTCAGAACAAGTGTCCCGACTATGTGTAGGATATTGAGGAGATACAAGTTCACCTCTTTTTAGGGGAAATAACTAACATATTGCTAGTCTTGTAACATTTGTTTTGCGAAACCTGTCGGTTGCTTTGTTTGTAGTTTGTTAAATGCATAGTGTAAAGTAAACTGTTTTTGAATAATAACGATATGTGCTCATACACAAGTGTTGTTTATATAGTGTCACTCCGTTTTTTGAACACTAACATTACAGGTTTAGAGCTTAATCTATGGTAACCTATACACGATGTGAATATCGATATCTTATTCTTTATGAGAGTATAAGAGTAGATATAAAAGTCAAACAGGAAATGTAGAATTCAAGGACCACAGTTAATCAACACGCATAAAAACAAAAAATAATTACAAAGGTGAATTAAAGGCAAGATATGCCATCAACAACATACACGAGTTAACAATAGGACTACCGTTGATGATAAATATGTCAATACATGTACACTAAATATTAATTTATTATCTAACTGATCTGAATTAAAAATCGGTTGCAATATCGTTAATTAAACGCTTGTCATTAATATATGGCATGTATTACATGTATATTAAGAATATAATAATTATGTGTTACAGTTAATGAACACATTTAATTGATCATAGAATGTAAGAGTAAATATATCATGGTCAGTATAATGTATAATCAGGACAATGTCCTATTGCCTCAAAGTTCAAGACATGGCCCATCATACAGAAAAATGCTGACACTAACATAGACACATATATCACACGCATTCAGTCGCAACCTAACAGGTTTTATGACGCAATACATAAGCAGTTCGTAATCATAGGTTATCATGATTAATCAACATGACGCCAGTACTTATATATCTCCGACCTTGTGTTGATGTTGGAGTATAATGACAATATGTTGGATTATAATAAAATTGCACGTGCTATTGTTTGTCGATTTCACTGGTTAAATGGATAAATGATAAACAACTGACGTCATGTTAATTCCATAGGAAACAATAAATGCTTCCGAAATTTTGAAAAATGCGTTCTCATCGGTTCTCTTCAGAAACAGTCTGATTCGCATTTTAAGGTGGTAGAGATAGTGGATGTAAAACGTTTGTCTTATTGTTAGTGCCAATTTTCGCTTTACGTCTCCTTGGGGGAAAAAAAGGTTTTAAAATATGGTAGAGCAATAAAAGTACAACTCGGACCAGTACTCGAAGGTGTTACGAAGACAATAGTAATAATATTAACTGCTTAATATGCATGTACCACGCACATACCAACATACGCAGGCAAGCACGCACGCACGCACGCACGCAAACCTGCAACCACATACCTTACAACAGCGTTCAACCTTTACGTAACTTAAATTCAAACGCTTGACAATCATTATTATAGGAGGGTAGGCATTTCCAGTAGATACAGTTAGAATGTTAAATGTATAACTGAAAGTTGAGCAAGAGTAGGGCAGGGTTCCCGGATTATTATGTATCCTTCCCCTCTCTCTCTGGCGGCTCTAAATAACCTATACTGTTTTGATGAGCCTCTAAACAACATTCAATTGAAAGTTGTGCAAAATTAGAAGTACTTACAATCGTAGACTTTTTTCGCTCAATTCATTATGTTTCTTATTTTAAAGGATGTTGTTCAACGAAACATAATGGACTTAATTCAGCCAGTATCGTTCAGCCTGTGATTGGTGGTGGTCGTATCCAGTCAAAAACATATGCTACTGGCTCTTATCTCATACTTGTAGCTGTTTTTCTTTTTTAGCCGCTGTATTCATCCGATGGTTTTCGACAAAGATGTTTACGATTGGTTTATATGAAAACTCCAGTTACTGAACTGTTATTGGTGTTGAATATACTCTGACGACGAAACATACTCGACTGAATTCAGCCAGAACCTTTGTGTGCTTTAAGCATCATACAGGAAAGATGAAGCAAACCATATCAGTGGAGAAAGTAAAACATGTATTTGCAAGCCTTTGTTTTCTTTAGCTAGCTGAATTCAGCCAGTATTGATCAGAAGAAAATAAAAAGTTAGGTAAAATAAAACAAGTTCCAATACAGGTTCCAATGTAGCACTAATTAATATTTCACTGTATAACCATATCCGAAAGTTGTGCAAAATTAAGCGACTGAATTCAGCCAGTACCTGTGTGTGGTTAAAGTATCATACAGGAAAGGTGAAATTAAACAGATCAGCGTAGAAAATAAAACATGTATTTGTAAGCCGTTGCTTTGTTCAGCTGGCTAAATTCAGCCAATATTGATAAGAAGATAATAGAAAGTTAGGTAAAACTAAAACAAGTTCCAGAGCATCGCTTTTAATTAATAGTTCACTGTTTACTCTATCGGAGTGTGGCTGAATTCAGTCAATTAACTCTAGGGTAGCACTGTTTGCTTATATACAGAGCTAAATTGAGAAAAAAATTAAGTTTAAGTGAACTAAATTGTTAGTTTTTCAAATATTGCACTAAGTTCTCGCAATTTTGGCACAATCAGAAAAGGGTCGAACCAAATGAAAACGTGTTATATGAAGATAATCAAGTATACCCTATGTACATAGCAGAGAAAACATGTGATATGCTTTTGATCACCGACAAAGAAAAAAATCATGATGTATGGATAAAAAAAATTAACAGGTTAATGTATAATCAAACAGCACACAAAGAAAAAAAATGGTTTTGCAAAAGATGCTTGCAGTGCTTTAAATTAGAAAGGACGCTAAAAAAGCCCGAGCCTGATTGTTTTTTACTTAACAGACAACAAGCAATAAAAATGCCAAACAAAGATGAAAAAGTTAAGTTTAAAAACTATAACATACAACTAATGGTTTGTTATATATGATGATTTTGAAGCAGTAACCGAAAGTATTTCTTCAGCATCAAACAATCCTAAAAAATCACATACAGAAGCATATAAAAAGAATACTGATTGCAGTGATGGGTATAAGGTTGTTTGTTGTTATGATGATCAATATTCAAAACCAGTTGTAACGTATAGAGGACCAAATGCTGTTTACGGGTTTTTAGAAAAAATGATAGCAGAAGAAAAGTGGTGTAAGAAACCTATGAATGCACATTTTAAGAAAGATTTGGTAATGCCATCGAAAGAAGAAGCTAAATTCCAAAAATCTAAATCATGTCATATGTGTGGTAATGTTTTTTCAATAACTCTTAAAAAAGATGACCAATGTCGTACAGTAGCATAAAAAAGTCCGTTAGAAAAGTTAGAGACCATTGCCATATAACTAGAAAGTAAAGAGGAAGCGCTCATGACATATGTAATATTAATTTCAGGCTAACTTAAACAATACCTGTTGTGTTTCATAACTTGAGAGGATATGACTCTCACTTCATAATGCAACACATCGGAAAGTTTAAACAAAACATACATTTTATACCGAATAACATGGAAAAGTATATGGCTTTCATGTTAGGAAAAAGTTTGGTATTTATTGATAGTTTTCAGTTTATGTCCCAATCATTAGATAATCTAGTAATAAACGTTCCGTCGTTTCAATACATATCTCAAGAATATAGCGGTAAAAAGTTAAACCTGCTAAAAAGAAAAGGTGTTTATCCTTATGATTATATGAACAGTTCTGAACGTTTTAAGTAAGCTAAATTACCTAGCAAAAATAACTTTTATTCTCAATTAAATGATGAGCACATTTCGGTGCAGATTATGATCGTTCTAAAAACATATGGAAAACATTTAAGATTAACAATATGGCAGAATATCATGATCTGTATCTTAAGAATGATGTTCTGTTGCTGACAGATGTTTTTGAAAACTATAGAAAAATGTATATTGAGTATTACAAATTAGATCTTTGCCATTACTTTAGTAGCCCTGGTTTAGCCTGGGATACATGCCTTATAATGCCTGGTATCCAACTTGATTTAATAACTGATATTGATCAATATTTGTTTGTGGAAAAAGGATTAAGAGGTGGCACGAGTTATATTGAAAACATATATTCACATGCTAACAATAAATATATGAAAATCTATGACAAGAAAAAAGAAAGCAAGTACATAATATATCTTGATGCTAGTAACTTGTATGGGCGTGTCTCAACCGTTACCTACTGGCAACTTCAATTGGGTTGACAAGTTTGAAAAAAAGAAAATCAAAAAACTGCATGACTTGCATAATGATTATCTTCTTGCTCCGGAAAGTCTAAATATAAAAGATGAGTGGTTGTCAGACTATTGTACAAAATTAAAACAAAAGTTTAATTTAGGACATTGCAATGTTAATAAACTTGTTACAACACTAAACAATAAATAAAAGTATGTCGTGCATTTTAGACACTTATAAATGTATAAAACGCTTGGATTAAAGGTGACAAAAATACATCGAATACTACAGTGTGGCGAATCAGAGTGGTTAAATACATACATGAACTTTAATACTGCCAAGAGAATAGCTGGTAAAAATGCTTTTGAAAAGGATTTTTCCAAACTGATGAACAATTAAGTTTATGGTATAACTATGGAAAATTTGAGAAAATGACTCACGACGAGGAGATTCTCTTCAAATATGCATCAAGACCTTCATTTATTTCTTGTAAAATGTTTAATAAAAATATATTTGCTATAAACAGAATAAAAGAACGATTAGATGTAAATCGTCCTTGTTATGTTGGCATATGTATGTTAGACTTGTCAAAATATTTGATGTATGATTACAACTATACCAAAAATAAATATGATGAAAATGATGGCGATAGTTTCCCAGAGTTGGTTTGCTCAAGCAACTAATAATATGTGTCAGGGCTTTTGGCACAAGTATGCCTATCATTTAGATTTTTTGTAAATGATGATGGTGTACTTGAGTTAAAAGCCATGGCTGACACATTTTACAGTTGCTTAGGGTTTGAAGCCCGCTCTGGGAAACTGGTCCAACACTCCCCTCCCCATTATCTATACTACTCCCGCAAGAACCTACTTGAACAATGTCCCCTACTTTAAATTTATTAATTGTTGATGTTGACAAGCAGACGAACTGTGGGAAATAACTTCAATGTTATCACATATAACGAGATGTTTTGATTATCCCCCTTATCAGAGTGAAGTGATGACAAGAAAAAGAAGAAAATAATATATTAACAACATTTGTGCAGTATTATCGATTTATTTAGTGTATTAGATTTAACATAAAATAAAACCCAAAGCAACATAAGTTGAATTAGTTTTTTAAGGCGCACCAACACATGAAAGGTTATATGGCGACTAACAGGCATGAACATGCCAGGCTCATCCTCCATGTACATCGAGATAAAATATGGAGAACGGGCCTAAAACCTTCTCACCCTGAACTGCAGAGTTGCTGCAAATTCTATTGTAGACACTCCACTTACCCTGGAGCCACGTTATAGTTTTTCTGCCACGGCTCTAGTGATATGAGCGAGATGGCACCTGAAACAATGCAGGGGTCATGATAAAGACCTTTAATGAGCATGAAAATAAATGACAAGATAATCATGAATTTGGGGGGGTGGGGGTGGAGGGTTTTAACCCTCTGCCTTCCCCTCCAACGGGATCTGCAGTGGTCCTATTCTTTGCCCCGTGACCAAACGGGTTCACCGTAACCACAAGGGGCCAAAAAAAGCAACATACATTAAATATCATGTCAATGTCAATAAGTTCATGTGTAATCGTATTGGAAATATAATCGATACATTGGCAGCGGGCTTGGTTATATGAATACACAAAAGTAGTGCGAAAGTAGTCCGTGTTACAGGATGAGCGTGACTTTTATCTTTATCCATACAGATAACCCCATAAAGATAAGACTTTCCATCCCGGATGTAAAACGCGGATACCCGTACCTTGTATGCAAGAAAAATCTATATGTATATATAAATACATTGATTCCGAGATGATGCGATTGGGAGGGTAAGATAACAAAAAATGCTGCCCTCCAGTGACGTCACTCCATGGTGTGACATACAACAGCGTACGACAGCGCGATATGTCAAATAGCAGTCTATGGGAATTTAACATAGGGATTGACATGATATACTAACGTCTAATGCTATTGTTTTGCCATTATTATCTGATGTGCTATCTGTGTACTTTTTTCAACTCATTATCATATATTTTGAATTTTCTCCTTGGCTGAAACAAAAACAAGACGTTGTTTTCATACGTTAAGTTTTCGTTTGAATATTTATTTTTCTTGACCAGTAATCATACCATTGATTATCGTATTTTGACGTTTTCTCATTTCTTGCCTTAGGATTAACGGGTTGGAAATTATACGGATTTAATTTGATGTTAACAGCTTTTGACTAATCCCATACAAATTTAAAACCAAGGCATTGTGCGAGATTTGGCAGTAAACAATTTAATCAACATAACTTAAATCCTATAACGTGGAGTCTGTTAATCTCCCCTCCATGGGGACTTTAAAGAATACAAAATATAAGTTCCCCTCCATTTGGACTTTATAGAATATAGCTCAATCACTAAACAAAAGAAGCCATATTCTAACCATTTTCGTTTAAAAACATTTAAAATATTTAAATGGCAATTATGTTTCAATTTTATCAATCAAACTATTATCTGTTATGCAAATTGCCTGTACCAAAATCGATTCAAGAATCTAGATATATCGTGAGACATCCCTTAAGGCTTGCTTTCGCACTCACCTATGCAGGTTCTTATTTATCATCTAATTGCTTTTAATTTCCTAGAGATATCTAGGAAATCTAACATGTAGGAAATCTAACATGCACGACTTTAGTACCTTGAACTTATAACATCTGCTTGTCACATACTTTTTCATTTGTTTGTAAACGGGGATCAAATAAATACTATAATAATAATCTTTAATAATGTACGTCATAGTCATACTACCCAAGCTCATAAGTTCCAAAGAGACTTTATATACTGAACCAAAAACGTTTAGTACGACCTTTTATGGACATAGATTAAACATATGACCATTGATATAATTGTTTGAAGATATTAAAAATGATAGGTAAGAATGTGATTGTCATATATATATTGTTATTTTATTATTTTCTAAGCGACGTATCACAATTACCTCACATATATTAAACCAACTTATTTAAATTTAATGTTTGACATTGACATGAATTGCCTATCTGTCAATGTTTAAAAACCGCTGAAATGTGTTCACAAACGATTGCTATTTTAAAACAACAACATTCCACATTTCATAATTTTAAAATTACCACCCCTTACACCCCCATCACCACCCCCACCTCCCTTTTAATTGGAATGAGAACCATTTTCGATAACCATGACAACCTGTTTAAAGCCCTTAAACCAATTTTAATTTTGATAAGCATTTCAGAAAGTGTTGAAAGTGCACCGAATTCAATAAATTCGAATGTGTTTAGCAATTCGTACGGACAGCATAGTTATATATAATTTATGTTTAGATTACGATTCAGTCTCTCAACACAGGAGCTGAATAAAGTTAAACTGAGGCTTATATGTCTTTCCTTTCACACCTTCGCTGCCTGCCGATAATTAAACACGACAACAGTTAAACACATCTAATAGTTGTGATCCAAAAGTTCCACCACTCGACAATGCAGGTGCACTGCAAGTCCGTGCCACGCCAGTAATATTTGACTAGGAAAGTAGATCCAGATGAAGACATCAACTAAAAATATACTGCATCAATGTCTCGGTCTGACCACACTGTATCCATGTCTTGGTCTGACCATACTGTATCCATGTTTCGGTCTGACCCCTACTGTATTAATGTCTCGGTCTGCCCATACTGTATCCACGTCTGGGTCAGACCACACTCTATCCATGTCTCACTCTGACCATACTGTATCCATGTCTCGGCTTGACCATACTGTATCCATGTCTCGGTCTGACCATACTGTATCCACGTCTGGGTCTGACCTCACTGTATCCATGTCTCGGCTTGACCATACTATATCCCTGTCTCGGCTTGACCCTACTGTATCCATGTCTCGGTCTGACCATACTGTATCCATGTCTCGGTCTGACAACATTGTATCATTGTCTCGGTCTGACCACACTGTATCCTTGTCTCGGCTTGACCACACTGTATCCATGTCTCGGTCTGACCACACTGTATCCATGTCTCTAATTTACCACACTGTATCCATGTCTCGGTCTGACCACACTGTATCCATGTCTCGGTCTGACCTCACTGTATCCATGTCTCGGCTTGACCATACTATATCCCTGTCTCGGCTTGACCCTACTGTATCCATGTCTCGGTCTGACCATACTGTATCCATGTCTCGGTCTGACAACATTGTATCATTGTCTCGGTCTGACCACACTGTATCCTTGTCTCGGCTTGACCACACTGTATCCATGTCTCGGTCTGACCACACTGTATCCATGTCTCTAATTGACCACACTGTATCCATGTCTCGGTCTGACCACACTGTATCCATGTCTCGGTCTGACCATACTGTATCCATGTCTCGGCTTGATAACACTGTATCCATGTCTCGGTCTGACCACATTGTATCGATGTCTCGATCTTACCACACTGTATTCATTTCTCGGTCTGACCACACTGTATCCATGTCTCAGCTTGACCACACTGTCACGCATGTCTTGGCTTAACCACACTGTATCCATGTCTCGGTCTGACCACATTGAATCCATGTCTCGGTCTGACCACACTGTCTGTATCCATGTCTCGGTCTGACCATACTGTATACATGTCTCGGCTTGACCACACTGTATCCAAGTCTTGGCATGACCATACTGTATCCATGTCTCGGCTTGACCATACTGTATCCATGTTTCGGTCTGACCACACTGTATGCATGTCTCGGCTTGTTCATACTGTATCCGGGTCTCGGCTTGACCACACTGTATCCATGTCTAGGCTTGACCATACTGTATCCAGGTCTCGGCTTGACCATACTTGATCCATGTTTCGGCTTGACCACACTGTATCCAGGTCTCGGCTTGACCATACTGTATCCATGTCTCGGCTTGACCATACTGTATCCATGTCTCGGCTTGACCACACTGTATCCAGGTCTCGGCTTGACCACACTGTATCCATGTCTTGGCTTGACCCTACTGTATCCATGTCTCGGCTTGACCACACTGTATCCATGTCTGGGCTTGACCATACTGTATCCAGGTCTCGGCTTGACCATACTGTATCCATGTCTCGGCTTGACCATACTGTATCCAGGTCTCGGTTTGACCATACTGTATCCATGTCTCGGCTTGACCATACTGTATACAAGAGGTGTTCAACTTATAACGTAACACTTTAACGTAAGATGTTATTTTTCAGCGAAGTGCTTATCATAAAAAAGTCTTGATTTAATCATGTCAAGCTGTCATTTAGGTCTCACTAAACAGTTATTTCTCTTGTCAGTCACCTGGCCACAGTAACTTTCTTACGCTTAAAAAAGAAATTGCGTTATTCGGTTCTTGTTTATTTCGTAAAATGTGCAAATGCTGATAGTTTTTCTTTTGTTGTTGTAGGTGACAAGAATAGGACAAGTTCATGATTTCATACATGTTTGGATGAGCCTGAATGTTTCTGAGCCCAGATTCGACAATCTAATACTGGATAGTGATACATTTGAAAATGTAACTGAAATTGACAAATTTAAGAGGGTCTCTTCAAACTATTGATATTAAAAAAAACACCGTGTGTTTTGCTGGATAATTCGAGCAACAGACTTCAAGTTTCACAAAGAAAATGTTTTTAAAATTCAGGAAGTTATACAGTCAAATGGTGATATCTTTTTTGTTTATCATCCGATGTTGATAATTCTTACAGCTTTTTCCAAGTTTTTCAGTACTCTCAATAACAGAGCTGTTTGGATGTGTCGCTACATTCCTTTAAGGTGCTGAACAATATTTCAAAGTTTAATTTGTCTTAAATTGTAAGTATATGTCAATAGTATGACAAGTGGTGATTTATTTAATTTAAAGCTGTTGCCTTCAATCGGGAATAATGTGTCCTTAATTTCAAAAGTCGAACAACAAGTGGGTCATGGAATTTGTAACGGTTAGTTACCATTTTAAATACACTGTTAACGTGGCAGTCATCATATTTGGGTATTGTTTAACGAGGTGATCTTGAAACTTACTTATTCATATATTAAAGGCGCTTACATTGAAATTATATAACGTGCGTTCATCTATGCGTCAAAATAACTCGATATACAGGGACGGATCCAGAGGCGGGCTCATCCATCGTCGCTCTCCTCCCACTACCTATACATTCTGAAAAGTTATGAAACATCATATATAAAACGCATCTTTCCTTTTCTTTTTTTTTTTCCTTTTTTTTTAAGTTTTTTTAAGACTTAGCTGAAAATGCGTGTTTATATGCGCGTTTTGGGTTATTAACTATTTTCTGAAAGCCACACCCACTAATCTCACACCCTGTATCCGCCCATGATATATGCAAATTAAAAATGAAATTTAAAATGTATGATATTAAAATGATTTAATACCGACAACTTCTCTTCGAATGATGCGATTGTATATGATATTAAAATCATTTCGGACAAACAGGTAATTATTTACATTATTATTAAGCGGTATTCTAATTAGTTATGTATGCACTCCTTTGTAAACTACTCGACACGAGATTCCGGCGCCAACGAGGCACAACAGACAATCTCATTCGATTTGAATCATTTATTAGGGAAGCTTTCGTAGCTTTTCGAACCGATTACAGTGTATTGTACTGCTAGTGATATTGCTAAATACGAATGGGCCCCGTTGGAACCGATTACAGTGTATTGTACTGGTAGCGATATTGCTAAAGACGACCGGGCCCCGTTGGAACCGATTACAGTGCATCGTACTGGAGTGATGTTGCTACAGACGACTGGGCCCCGTTGGAACCCGTTCACACTTACACGTTACCAGTTAACATTGCACTGAAAAGAGAATTTGAGTATCAATGGGCTTCTGTTGTTAATTACCACCTTAAACTTACTGCCTTGTGTGAAATGGATAAGCATTGTCTAAGTACTGCAGTGAAGACTTACTATATAGAGCTCCAGATAAGCGTTTTCTTTCGGGGTGGGTGGAGCGTGTGGGTAAGGGGAGGTGTGGTCGGGGGAGGGGCGTAAGGTGTGAGTGCGTGTCAGCATTCAAATTTAAATGTAGGAATAAAAATCAGAATTGACAATTTAGAATTAGTTGACAATGTTTACATTTCTAGTATAGACATGGCGTGTTTGTGAGTAAAACGCAACACATATATACTATGTACTCTTTCGAAAAGTCAAATTCAGCATTGTAGATGTATTTAGGGCATAATATACCATTTACATTGAAACTTATCCGGAGTTCAAAGTTATATACTCCTCAAAATAAGTTAAGGATCATCCCTTCTTTATTTCAATCAGATTAAAATCATCGCTCAAGTTTAAATACACATTGCATTACAAAATTCAGATTTTTAAATTTCAATATAATGCTTTATTTTCAGCCAAACATTTTATTTTGTATTATTTTCATGACTATTGATTCCTTGTATTTAAACTGTCAAAGGTTAGTCAGTTTCGGGGGAAATTACAATTTCGCGCCCTTAGCCCATAGTTCCTGTAGTAGTGATCAAACGTAATTAATAAATTGACAAAACTTATTAAGACCTTTAGTATTCTTGTTTTGGGGCAAATGAATAATCAAGTTTTAGAAATTATCTTGTCTCGGATAAAAATGTTGACACTTTTTAATTAACAGAACAATGCATATCAACATTTTGTTCTTTTGTCTAATGCAGCAGACGACAATGTCCAGTTTAATGCAGCATTGCTTACATATTCTGTGTAACCGTTTGCAAATGGTATGCAATAAGTTTCATTGGTAAGCATATGGAGAAATATTCTTGCGGTCCTTAATTTATTTTGAGGAGTATATATTGGGTATTTTTAAAGAGACACACGGCAATGTTGACGTATTTATCAAACCGCAATAGCCACAAAGGTGTGGGAATGGTATACGAAAAGCGTTGTGTTCGGTTCGTAACTTTATTATCAATGATCGACAACAAATATAAGAAGTGACGTTAACGGAATCTACGTCACGTCCAATACAGCGCGTCAATGTCACGTCCAATACAGCGCGTCAATGTCACGTCCAATACATTGCGTCAATGTCACGTACAATACAGCGCGTAATACAAGTGTTCACAACATTCTACGGGCCTCGAAAAGTTAATGTAGGTCTTTAAATCACTGAAACAGTCACTGAATGTCTCATATCACTTCCAATGGATATAGTTTCACGAGAGGTCTTGATTTAAGTCCACTGGTAGTACGGATTATGGCTGCTCGTGTCAGTCTATCGTTCCCGGTGATAAGCTCTGTAACAACCCCAATCTTCCAGCGTAGCCTTGGTGTTATATCATCGTGAACTTGGACGACGTCACCGATTTTGATCGTCTGCTGATTGTTACCGGTCGTCTGATGGTGCTCTCTTATACTTGTGAGGTACTCTCGTTTCCAGCGCTCCCGGAAATGGCTGATCAACGTCGCCTGGGCTCTGGCGCGTTTCGAGACGTCCAGATCTAGAGTAGCAGCGTCCGGAACATCTCTGTATGGTAGACTGGTTACTCTGCGCCCATAAAGTAGATGTGCTGGTGTAAGAGGCTCTGGATCACCTGCATCGGAAGTGACGTACGTTAGCGGTCGATCGTTCATGATTGCTTCGATTTCTGTCACGACTGTCTGCAATGTCTCATATCTGACGAAAGCTTGTCCTAATATCTTTTTGATTGTAGTCTTCGTTAGACCGATCAGACCCCACCAGCCACCAAACCACGGATCTCGTTTCGGTATGAACTGCCATTGGGTACCATGGTTACTGAGTGCTTCTCGAATAATCGTTGACTGGAACAGTAATCGAAGTTTGGTTGAAGCAGCGTTGAACGTCGTTGCGTTTTCCGATATCATGATGCGCGGTAATGACTTCCGGCTGGAAACTCGTCTGAACGCCAGCATGAAGGATTCTTCGGACAGATCAGGTACAACTTCAATGTGAACTACCCTGGTTGATGCACAAGTAAACAGGCAGATGTATACCTTCGTTTCACTTCCGGTTCTATTCCGTATGTAGAGAGCCCCAGTGAAGTCGACTCCAGTGACGGTGAAAGGTACAGCGTCCTCTACTCTGTTCTTTGGCAGCGTTGGTGGATCAGGAGCAGGATATGGTATGTCATTGGTTTTCCAGCAAATGACGCACTTCCGGAGTACAGACTATACATACCGGCGTATAGTAGGAATCCAGTACTTCTGGCGTAGATGTGGGCGTCGAGTACGATTAGGCGAGTTAAGGAATGTCTTGAAGGTAGGAGGTACGGACATTTTACTAACTCATCAAGTGGTGCATTGTGAATTCTCCCGCCATAGCGAATGTCCCCAGGGTTATCCATCAATAAACAACCTGAGCTGCTTGACAAGTGGTAAGCGTCTTCCGTTGGACTTAATGCTCTCATTCTCGTCATGGTATGTTGTGGTTTGGCAGCTACGGAGCCACACCTTCCCTGCAACGTGTAGTTCCTGTACGGTCAAAGGTTCGAATCTTGATGATGTTCTGCCATTTTTGCAGTTGTATATGAATCTCAATACGTATGCAGTAACTCTGAGCAACTTCCTGCACCGGCTGAACCTCGCGATGTGAAGTACGTTGTGAATTCCCGATATGAATATAGGCTTTGTAGTAGTAGGTAGGACATACGGGTGGTATTCTTGGCAATCTTCAGTCATCGTTGTTAGCGTTGAGACATCGTTGTACTCCCAGTATGGCCACTTGGAATTATCATTCAGCCAATCAGGTGCTCTCATCCAAAGATTGCTTTTCTTGAACTGTGATGAAGTGATGCCACGTGTAAGTAGGTCTGCGGGATTTTTGGCTGTAGGGCAGTATCTCAACTTCCGCTTCTCCGTCAAGTCATGTATTTCCTTTACTCGGTTTGAAACAAATGTTTTCAGTGGATTTCATGTGTGTAACCAATGGAGAACAATCTGGCTATCTGACAACAGGTATACAGTTTTCACACTGATGGACTGTTGTACATGTCTGGCCAGTCGAACACCCAGGACGGCGGCCAACAGTTCCAATCTTGGTAGTGTAAGTTCCTTCAGTGGAGCCACGCGGGTCTTCGCCATAACTAATGCTGAGGTGTTGTCCGTGTACAGGTAAGCTGTAGCGCCGTATGCCCGGACACTTGCGTCAGCAAATACGTGGAGAACTGATTCGTCTGTTGCACTACAAATATCGTTTGATGTCGATGAATATCGAAAGTAGTGTCTCTGGAATCTATATGAAGAGGCGTCGTTCAAGCCGTCTGCAAGTTCGCGCCATCTTTGTTGAAAGTCCATCGGAAGTGGTGCATCCCAGTCGAATTTATGTTGAAAAATGTCTTGCATAAGGATCTTTGCCCGAATTGTGACAGTGCTGAGGAGTCCCAGCGGATCATACAACCTTGACGTCTGTTGGAGAATTTCTCGTTTTGTGATGTCTCCAGCTCTGGCTTTAAGTCTTTATTTGTAGAAATAACTCGTCGGTGTCTGCATTCCATAGCAAACCAAAGACTTTAGTGATCTGGTCGTCATCGAGGACATCTTCTTTAGCGGCTAGGGTACGTATACGGCAACTGTTAGAGTTCCACGAACCCAGCAGACGACATCAGGTGTATCCCGGAAGTAAGCGAGTACGTCTGCTTCATCAGTAACACTGAGGTTTCCTCAGGATTTCACTTACCCATACTGCCTCGTTGTCATCTAGGTGTTTCAGCAACGTGGCATTATATATGAATGGGGAACATGTCGCTCCAAATAAGACCGGCAAGTTATCAGTTCACTGTCTGGGTTTCTTGGATCACTCAGCCACAGAAATTTCGTGAAGTCGCGATCTTTCTCGTCAAGTTGTAAGTGTAGAAATTAATTTTCTATGTCGGTTGAAACTGCATACTTGTTTAGTCTAAATCGCATAAAAATACTTGTTAAGTCGTTCAGCTCCGGCGGTGTTGATTGTAAACAATCGTTCAAGCTCGGCGAATCACGTGTCTGGCGACAGCTGCAGTCATACACTATACGAATCAGTGTCGTTGCAGAGTCTTTCTTCACGCCATGATGTGGTATGTAGTGAACGCTCTGAGTAGTGTTGTCATCCTGCTTCTTCTCTATAAACCCCCTCTTTACCTGATCAGTAATGATGTCGCCATATTCTATAGCAGTGTCCCTCCCTGACTTAGCCGGAGAATAGTGTTCTCTGTTCGCCGTCGGGTGATATTGTAATTGTCAGGTAGAGGTGGATGATCCTGTCTCCATGATAACTTGGCTGAAGATCGACCATATTTGAATGCAATGGACGTCTCTTGGTACTCCTCCAGGAAACCGGAAGTAGAACTATCTTCTGTGATGGGGTTTATTCCCAGTGACTCCAGTTTCCAAAATCTCTCTAGATCACACGTCCCTGGTGGTGAAGAGATAATGTTCATGATGCAGTTCATTGACGAGTGATGGGATGCCACCGGAAGTGGGCCGGAAAGGAGGTAGCCAGTCTTCGACTTGACTGCTGTGGGTCGCCTCTAATGACATGGTTCTGAACAATTAACCAGTATTTATCGGCATCGACAAGAAGAGAAATCTCAAATGACTCGTCGTCTCTAACTGGATGGGCGAGCTTTAAGCCACGGAGATATGGAAGTAACGTCACAGAACGCTGCAGGTTATGCAGGGGTACAGCAATTTGTGGAACTACAAGGACATTGATTGGAATCTTCTCTCCGTTGTCTGTGGAAAGGTAAACAGTAGCAGTGTCAATGTGCCTCAAGTTCTGTGTGGTGGCTCCAAATGTCGTAAGATGGGCGACGTCAGTTCCGGTTCGTTCTAGTTGCAATATGTCTACCATACTCTCAGTTATGAACGATATCTGGGCTCCTTCGTCGAACAGTATGTTGGCGTCGTCACAGTATCTGTCGGAACATACCTGGGCAACGGCAGTCTTCAGTAGCACGTTCGGCCTCGGCTGTGTTGTAGAATGCAATATGGCGGAATGACCTGTGGCACCGGAAGTAACGGACTCGGAGGTAGTAGTAACTTTTGCATCTGGCGTAGATTGTGCGGATTGGCGGTCACAAATGCTGGAGTGATGTTTCCGTCGGCAATGGCGGTAATGGAAGTTGGAGCGGCAATACGAAACCTGGAGACTCCGAGACAATTAAAACCGAAAGTTTCTGATTCACAATTTCCATGCGAGAAGTTACTGAAGTTACCTTCCTTCACTCGTTGGCTTGGTGAGGTTCGCTGCAAAACGGGCATACCTTGCTCTGTGGTCTGTGGTTCGTACTTGATTGCTTGTTGTTGGGTTACTTGGGTTTGAACCTGGAACCAGCGAAGAATGAAGCGGTGGCGTCGTGCACTTCCGGTCACTCGATTGGTTGGCCTGCTTCCATGATGCTGATCTGCTTCTTCAGTGCTTCTCTCAGGGTCGGAATCTGCTGTCACCATGGTCGCGCGTCATGTTCCTTCTGATCTCCGCCGGAAGGTTCTCGAAGATGACCGGAATCAGCAAATTGCCGTAAGAGTCCTGGCAATGTCCTAGTGGTTGGGGTAGTAGCGGATCATCGGTAGTAGCGGATCAGTTTATGTTTACATTTCATTTATTCAGCTTGTATGCATTTGTTTTTATGAAACTTTCCATATTTGAAGATTGATCATATAAGCATACAACTATACATTAGCGCAAAGATTCGGCACATATTTCCTTGAGTAATAACCCACTTAGTGTACCTACTATCACGAAAAGTGATCCGTTACTGCCTGAAGGATGTGAGTGTTTTAAAATGAAAAACAATACAGTTAAAATGAAATTAAAAATTAACATATGTTTTTTAATTAAGAAATAATAAATATGTACCTGTGTTTTATCGGTGAATAAAATACAGTTAGGAGTTCGGGTGCGTAGTAATTAAATCACGAGTGCGTTAGCATCCGAACGACTAAGTGTATTTTATTCACCGATAAAATACAGGTACGTATTTATTATTTCGATTCTAACACAACAATAACCCCGTTGTTTACATTATTGTTGGGACATTATATATTATCAGTTACAGGCTGTTCCAGTGGGCGCTCCCCCGTATGCAAAGTTCTGCGTTGCAATACACTAGTAGTCACGTGACAAACAATTAAGTCATTGTTTCCGTCATATAGCTATATGACGTCAAACGTTCTCAGCCTGTTCAAGGTGCTTAGTAAGGTTATATGTAATGATGCATATGATGGGGTTATATTGGGTGTGTGCACGGTTTGGGAGTATGGCAAATTTGTTGTAATTAACATTTCATTAAAATTGCTGTTGAGTTTGTCTTCGTGACGTATATTTACCAAGTGACGTCATGTAACGCGGCGCTTCCAGCGGGTGAAATATACGCGGGGAATTAATGGAACAGCTGCATTTTATCGTATAATAACATACAGTTGTCTCTCTTTTTTGTGTATATGAAAGTGGAGGTCGTGTTAGAATACACTTTGGTGTAAAATGCATAGGCCTGAACATCAAAAGATCCATGATTTGGTGTTTTAAACTGTTAAGAGGCATTGATTCCGTAAACAGGAGTATGGCAGATTTCCAACAGTTAAAGGCATAGTTCATAATAATTTTGGTTAGTATATTGCTGAGAGACCAGAATCTAATAAGAAACTGTCTTTAAGGTTTCCTTTAGTTTTAAATTTAAGCTTTTAACCATAGTGTTACTTTACTACACAATGCACTCAACCAACTCCTTTATCCAGTAATGTTGAAAAGTTTTATCATTTATTTTGTCATATTTTCTCTTGGGTTCAAGGTGTTACTCTTTTTGATTTGTTGTCTCCTATCTTTTTCTTCTTGCAATTGCATTTTGCTAATTTCAATTTATTTTTCCAATTGTCTCAAGTCAGTACTTTCCGCTCGTTTGCTTCATTTTCTTTCACTTTTTTTTCTATTAGCATTTTTTATTCTTTTAATTTTCCATCAAATTCCGTGATTATTAGAAGAGATAATGTACTTTCATTAAACATTTCTTCTTCTTCCATATATTTAACCAAAATACTCTTAATGTCAGATCTTCTCATGGAAGTTTTAACTTGTGTTAATTCATAATTTTGGGCAAGCAAGAGCAAGTCATCCTATTTCAGCTTATCAAACTCCTTCTGGGTCGGCCAAGCAACACATTTTTCAAGATCTAACACCATTATGATTGCTGCCTGTTTAACTTTTTATAATATGAAAAATATGCTAGTACTTTTGTACTTTTATTATGTTTCATTATTTTATTATTTTATATATATATATCTAGATTAAAGAATGTTCTGTAACAACCTACACATCTCAGTATGTAAACTGAATGTCAAAAAAACTGTCTGGTCTAAAAATATCCAGCTGTTTATACATGTGCTTTTAATAATCTGACAACTGGATAAATAAACATGTACACTTATATAGCATTATATACTAGAGAGTAACACATGTAGGATATGTTACATTAGTTGCCAAAAGTTAACATGTAGGATATGTTACATTAGTTGCCACACGTTAACATGAAGGATATGTTACATTAGTTGATACATGTTAACATGTAGGATATGCTACATTAGGTGCGACATGTTAACATGTAGGATATGATACATTAGTTGCCACACGCTAATATGTAGGATATCATTTTCGAATGTCTACACGTTAACATGTATGAGATGTTACATTAGTTTCTACACGTTAAGATTTAGGATATGTAACATTAGTTGCCTAAAGTTAACATGTAATATATGTTACATAAAATGCCACTCGTAAACATGTAAGATATTTTACATTAGTTGCGACACGTTAACAATTAAGATATATTACATAAGTTGCCTTAGGTTAACTTGTAGGATATGTTACATAAGTTGCCACACGTTAATATGTAGGATATGTTACATTAGTTGATACACGTTATCATGTAGGATATGTTACATTAGTTGATACTCGTTATCATGCATGATTTGCTACATTAGTTGATTGACGTTATCATGTAGAATATGTTACATTAGTTGATACACGCTAACATGTAGGATATGTTATATTAGTTGATACACGTTATCATGCATGATATGTTGCATTAGTTGATACACGTTATCATGTAGGACATGTTACATTAGTTGATACACGCTAACATGTAGGATATGTTACGTTAGATGACAAACGTTAACAAGTAGGATATATTACATTAATTGCCACATGTTAACATGTAGGATATGTTACTTTATTTGGCACACGTGATCATGTAGGATATTTACAATAGTTGACAAACGTTAACATTTAGGATGTTAGATTAGTTGTCACCGGTTAACATGTAGGATATGGTACATTAGTTGCCACACGTTAACGTGTAAGATATGTTACATTAGTTGGCGCACGTTAACATGTAGGATATATTACGAGTGAGAGTATATATATATAATGAACAAAATAAGTTTAGCTAGTCTTTATGTACATAGCTTAAAGAAATTGAATGCTTTTTTATAATGTGAAGTATTATAAAACATTTGCATGACATAGGGTGATCTTCTCTTTCACTAATTAGTTGTGATCCAATGTAATTATCAGAGTTATATCCCATTGAGTTAAAACAGCGTATATTCATTTAAAATTACCAGTATGATAAAGAACATGGTTAAACGTCACTAAATAACAATTCTGGGTTTGAATGTATAATAAAACCCAGCAAAATCAATGGATACTAACATTGTCATTAGTATGTAATAACAAACCAAAGTTTTCTAAAATTCAAATTACCTCCATTTCCATTGAAATAAGAACGAATTTGTAATATCTGTAAAGCAGGTAGATTAAAACATTTTGTTATTTGTTCGCAGATATCTTTTCAATATATCTCCTAATCATGTTAATCATGTTGTTAATGACCTCAGCCACGCATAGCTTAGAATACGCGCAAGTGAACTTGCCATGCAATTTACATGCTAAACGTATTTGCATTAGTATATATATTAAATGTGCACCACTTATCGAAGATTTGTTTTTATAGTGTTATGAAATACTGTTTGTCACCTGCTAACCAGAGAGACATTATTGATACGTTTAATAACACGTCTCGGTATCTGGATGACATATTGTAAGAAATATGTATCCACCAGAGCTCACGTTGAATAAAGCCAACATTTCGGCTACCATAGCAGCATTCCTCGATTTTCATCTCTCGATTTCAAATGATTACATATATACTAAAATCTGTAATAAGAGAGATGACTTTGTCATCGTTAACTATCCACATTTAGATGGGGACTTACCTCATGCTACATCATACGGGGTTATATCTCCCGGCTAAATCTTTTAGTTAGGGCATGTAACGATGTTAAGGATTTCAGTTATCGAAATCAATTATTACAAGTAAACTTCTTCAGCTAGGTTTTTGTTATCACGAATTACGTAGATCTTTCTCAATGCTCTATCGCCGCAACGAAAACTTGCTGGAGAAAAACATCAACAGCTAAACGCTTTCCTGCGACTGGAAATACCACAACCTTTATTCTATGGATATGTGATATATAAACATCGGAAATTAAAGGGGTCTGGTGGATTTTCTGACCACTTTACACAATTAATCAGAACATTTGTCTGAAAAGAATACGACTCGTTAGTATTACAAATCATTTCATGCTTGGTGATTGATCCCGCTACAGTCAGTTACTACGGTTGACTTTTCTCTTGTGCGATGACAACCTCGTGCTTGTACATTTCATTTTTTACCTCTTATACTCCCTACCACCCCACAAGACAGAATACTGTTAAATAAGGTGTGCGTTTCTCCTTATTGTGGAACTGGCACTAACAGCACACCATACTATACATTTTGCATAGGAAATACAGTGTTGAATTCTCACTTTTTTCAGATACAGTGTGGTCATAGAAATAAGGATTTTAAAGTGTAAAAACTAAAACTTTCATGGATCATTTCTTCTCAATATATTGTTCACAGATGGATGGACTATATAATAGTGTATTTGCTTTCAGATAAAACAACCACATTGACTGTTTGGACGCATATGGAATGAAGTTGTAAAAGGTAATGTGTTTTCCTAACCTGTTAACTTATTTACAAATAACCTACAGCAATTTAAGTATTATAATGCAATATAAGGAAATATGCAGAACTTGTTCTCACCAATGTGCACATTTTCGAGAAATTGTGTTTTTCTTTTTCACCAACGCCCCACCCACTCCAAGCGGACTGCGACCCCTTAACAGGTTTATAAAAATAGGTTATGATCCTATCATTTTGCAACGCACTGCATGCTTGGTGGTGGATTCATTTACAGTTTGCCACTATGCTTTCCTCTTTAATTATGCGATGACCGGACAACAACAACTAGAAAACACAAATATACCAGTAGGAATACAGCTGTTTATATATATAGAATATTTTTCTCCCAACAATGAAATGTACTAAAATGAACTAAAATGAAAAAATATTCCTGTCTTTGGTCACACCTTATAATATATTAGTTGTGTGTTGTTACATTTCCTCTTACTGCATATATGTTTACATGAAATGAATATAAGGTTCTGTCCTTTTCTGTGTTCCATTTGTAGAAGGAGTAAAATGTCGTGTGCCGTCCATATGCTTAAAAGCTTCATAGAAAGAGTTTAAAGGGCTAATTATGCTAAATATACCGGATGTGCTTGCCTGGTGTAGTCGAAAGTAGCTATTGTATTGTATTAAACAAGTTTCTTCAAAAAATATGTAATGTATTGAATGCAGCTCATCATGCTTGTATACAAGGCAAGTGTGGGCAAGTGTGGGCGTTGTCTTGCAACGCCTGTGCACAGTTTTGTCTTTATTTTGATCATGTGTTGGAGAAAACATGTTAGAATAGTGTTATAATTAACGAAACACGTATGGATGTTCACCATTAAATGTGTTAGGTGGTTGTATAATTTTGAAGAAGTCACACTTTCCGTAAATATTTCAAAACGCCATCCGACATGAAATAATTATAGTTTTGAATATTCGCTTTGTGGGTGATTGATTTTGCGATATCATTGACGTGTCTATTTAGAACCTTCTATTCGTTTAGAGAGCTAGCCATGTTATAATGAAGACTACTGGTGATCTCCCTTTTTATATAAATTGATATTTGCGGAAACAAGTTTGTAGTAATCTAACAAGGCGAGTTTGCATACATTTAGTTCTGATCATTTTCAGAAATCTGTGCCAAGATGATTTGATTTGTGTTATGTAGAAGTTCGCTGAAAAGTTCAATATGTGAAACAGAGTCACTGATTGTAAGATACATCATTAAATGATACGTATTGTTTTTGTTTATAAAACCTTGTATGAATCTAATATGTTAGACATACACTAGAGCCTTTTGGGCATATATTCAAAGCTGTTAGGCATATTCGAATACGTTAGACACGCTCTAGAGTCTGATTGTTAGAATAATGTAACGTTGACAAAACGTTTGTTTAATTTTCGCAGTATGTACTGTATGTGTATATATAGAAAGAGATTTACATACTTCCCGGGAATATATTTTTCTATAGTTATAAATTTATATATAAAAGAAGTTATTGAACAAAACGGAATAATTCGGATGTTGAAATGAAGCATGCTCGAATTAATATGTATAAGGAACCTGTTCTTGTGTTGTGCCAAATTTAAGAGACATTTTGAAAGTTATTAAGATTCTGGTTATACACTAAAGGAAAGAAATATAAAAAGATCGGACAGGGAAAGTAGCATTCAAAGAGGACAGTCAACCACAAAACACAGAAACAAACACGCAAACAGACAAATAAGAAGGCAGAAGCAATAATAAATGCAAACGACATCACACACACAAAAGGGTTGACAATAGGGCTACAGCCTTGGAACGGTCAGTGGCAAAGTAGGCCACCGGGGGTTTAAACCGGTTCTAAATTCATGCAAGTTGTTGTGGTCAGCACATCTCCGCGTCACTTTAAATCGCATAGCGTGAGAAACTCGGTTTTTATAGAATCCCCCTGAGATCGTTGACATTTTCTGTCTTTCACCTGGGAACCCTGAGGAGCTTAACTGCGTACGTCGGAGGGCAATTTGTCCAGTATGATTCTATCAGCATATAGGTATTTTTGGTCTTCACAGCGGGTTTAATATACCAGAGAGTTCACACAAGGTTGAGCTATAAGTCATTACTGCGGAGTTTGTAGTTTGTGAGTATAGATGAACGTACTGCTGTTCGACAGACGAGCGGTATAAACATACATGCGAACTACTGATGGACCAAAGTGACAGGTCAGAATATGCACAGCTCAAAGGTTGGTGCTGATAGTTGAACCATTTCATGTTGACACAAGACGTTCGAACCTGCTAGTTATAGTGATAGTTCAGGCTGGTATCCAGTCCAACATGTGAGGCCGAGACATCACTATTAAGGTAGCTATTAATATAGTCCGGGAAAGCTCATTTCAGTGTTCAGCTCGACGTATGATGCTAAAACCATTTGCTTGCAAGTGTTGTTATGATGTGTAGGATAGTGTTCAAACCATTTAGTTTCGTTTATTGTCCTTTATTGCGGATAAATTGTTATATAGTTGCAGGCTTGAACCAATAAAGTTTCTAGCCAAGCAGTTTAGTTAAAAATATCAACGGCTGTTGATAGCACCAATAATTTATAGTTTGAATCATTGTTTTGAATTGTAATTTTGGTATAATCATGAGGCAGGCAGCCTAATGGAAAACTGAAACATTGTGTCAATTGTTCAAACTAGATTAAAGCTAGACTGTATAATCAGCACAAGACACTGCCACCTTATGAAAGGACCCGTTTTAAAATACAGGAGAGTACATATGTATTAATCAGTACGTTCATTTAGTACACGGATTAATTTAGAACCACAACTCTTGACACTGTTGGGGCATATATCCGAAGCCGTGCGTCATATTCGATACTTAAGACATATACTTGAGCCTGTCGGGGGCATATATTCGAAGCTGTTGGGCATATTCGAAAACGTTAGGCATATACTATAGACCCTGTTGGGGCATATATCCAAAGCTGTTGGGCATATTAGAAGATGCTTTCACATTCGAATACCTTAGACATATATAATAGCCCACTGGGAATATATTCAAAGCTGTGGGGAACATTCGAATACGTTATATATATACTAGAGCATGTTGGGGCATCTATTAGAGCCTGCTGGGAAATGTATTCAAACCTGCTGGACATATTCAATCTGCTAGGCTTATACCTGAGCCTATTGGGGTATATATTTGAAGGCGTTAGACCTATACTTGAGCCTGTTAGGTATTCTATTCGAAGCTAGTGGACACATTCGTAGATGTAAAGCAGATGCTAGAGCTTGTTGTGATATACAATCGAAGCTGTTGAGCATATTGGAATCCGTTAGGCGTATGCTAGCCTGCTTGGGCAGATTAGAGCGTATCGTTTTTAATGTTACATAAGTCGGAGTTTGTACGTAAAGTGTACTCGCCGAATTTTGGGGTGGATTGTGTCAACAGTTTGCGCCGGAAGTTGTTCCGTGATAGGTAATGTTGAGCCTGAGAAGCTGCCTCCGACACAAGATGCTCTAGTACAACATGTCAAGAGAGCACATTACCAGACCAAGATATAGCTGCCTAGAATTGTTTGTGCTACCATTGCTAATACATCTAACATTATGTGCCAACTTTGAACATTCCGGCCACTCACAGCCTAAATTTAGAATGTAAACCACCAGTCTACAGTCTAGTATGAAAATAAGTTAAGATAAGTTAAGTTAAATATGATTTACTAATTATTTCGCCATGTTTAGTAGAGAGATGTAAATCAAGAAAAGACGCGACAGTATCAGACATGTTAGCTTTGTTGAGTTGAAGTTCTGTAGGATAGATATTATTAACCATAGTAGAAAATAGTGGATTGTCAATGTTCAATATGTGATCCAAATATCGAGAGGTGTCATTACAGGCTTCAATTATAACTGCCTGAGTATCGGATAAAAGACTAAACATCAAATCCCTTTCATAGCAATACAAGAACAAGACTGCGACAAGAGGTGCACAGTGCGTAGCCATAGTGATACCAACACTTTGTCTGAAGAAAATATTATCTAATAGGAAAATGAGTGCTTCACAAACGTATTGGCAAGTCCACAGTGTAATTGTCTAAACTTCCGTTAGTAAACAAAACACGCTTTAATATGATTGCAGGCCAAAAGTGAAGTTGTTTTCTCTAGAGAAAGTGTTTTTTTAATATTAAGAGCAATATTATCTTTGATGCGGTGATATGGTAAGGTTGTATATAGTATTGAAAAGACATACATGCTTATAGATGAACATTTCATCAAGAACGAAGTTGTAATAGTCCAAAATAAATTAATCCCCACAGAGTTTCTATAAGTTTTAGCACAGGATTGTTTACCCTGATATTTAACGGTAGTAAGTCAATACGTTAACAGCTTGTAGATATGTTTAATGGTGCAGACACTAGAATTCAATATAAAGCGAGTTTTATACGGATTTTTATGTAATTTAGGAATCCAGTACATTGTTCGCAGTTTGTTGTTGCTTATCATCTACCCCAGCCTTAAACAGTAGTGCATCGAGTGATATGTGTGGAAACAACACCATTTTCAGTAGATTAAAATGGGGTATACGAATAAGGGCTACTGAGTTCCAGAGATAAAACATTGACGTAATGTAGGCGTCAAACAATAATAACATTATTAGCTGCTTTATCAAGAGGAACTAAATCAAATGTATAATGAATTCCCGATTTTAAATTGCGAAACAAAAACCTAGGTTTTGGAGGAAGTAAAGAGGGGTTAGCATTATAAAAGTTAATACGTGTATACAAATATAAAAATAAATGATTTTTTCCAAGTAAAAGGAGAATTTGGGTCCGCATATTCTCTACGACATCATTGTATACTAAAATCCTCAATGAACTGGGCGATCTGGTCACGAAAACATGAACATAAATAATTGAAGGTAATCTATACTCAGGACGTTTACAAAACAGATGCCAAATATGTTTATCTACAATATCAAAATAACCAGTGATGACATGACCTGCTGTAGCATAGCAAAATGTTGAAGTATTACACTCACATTCCTTCAGAGTGTTATTTACTATATCAAGGCCAGAAACTATTTGATTGCAGTTGAATATAATATTTCTGATTGCTTTTTTATACTTATAACACATTACAGGACTTTCTGAAGTTTTGAAATATTAAGGTATATAATCATACAACATGATTATATCGAAAAATACTTGGCATGTCAATAAAATCAATACCCTTATTAAGATATAGTGTTTTTATAAAAGGCCCGATGTGATCAGACTCCTTGTCAATTTGGTGTCGGAGAAAATATTGCGTGTAGCTTTGAATTATGGAAGCAGTGTTATACGAGTACAAGGGATCTGTACGAATACATTTTTTGTCTGCTTCCTCGTCGATCAACTTAAGTGAAGAGATGGACTAAGAGGTATTACGTGAAAGCATAGAATGCTTTCCAATGCTTTCCAGACTTTTTAAAAACAGTATGTAAATCAGCGACAGATATAGTTAAACGCGATTTATGTTTGATGTTACCATTACGCCTACGACCATGCGACATAGTGTTGCGATTCCAAATAGAAAATATAGAAAAAATGTCAATATTAGGACACTTTGAAATATTTCCTTGTTGATAATTTTTGTCAATAAGGCCGAGTGGATATGGTGTCGGCAAACTTTTCATCCACATAATTTTTGAAATATGTCTAGATTGTATTTTAAATCTTCTAGTATCATCATTATCATTAATTATATATTCACCCGGTTGAGCAGTAACCTTACTAAAAGTATGGCCTGACTGACGAAAGTGTTGTTACAAGCATTTGTTTAAACTTTTTAGGATTACCTGCATTAAATTTATTATCACGAAATCGATCTTTTAAAGATGACCTTTTGTCCAACATATTGTATACCACAACGTGATGCATTTCAAGTCGAAACATAAATGACGTGAGATGTACATCAACATTTGAAGTTAGACATAAGTAATAACACTACTTATTCGTAGTCGGGATGACTTTTTTCAGCCGCCACACAGCCCTAAACAAACGATAGTGTGTATATCAATACATACTGAAAATGGGATACCTTGGAAGAAACAAAAACAATCATTGTCTTTAACAGGCAGTATTTATTAGTTTTATTACACTGACATTTGCGAGGTAGTTCCGATTGAGTACGGACATTTTAGAGGTAGTTCCGATTGAGTGCGGGATAATTGCGATGTACAGTCAAACCTGGTTTAAGCGCCCACCTGTCATAAGCGATCACTTTGAATTCCCCCCGACGAGTTTTGCTATTAATTGATACTGTATTAGGCGACCACCTGTCTAACGCGACCAACGACCGCATAGTTTCATACCAAAAGACCGATTTTATGATCAATTAGCGACCGCCATTTTTTTCTTCAGAAAATCAAACTGAAAAAAACAACAAAAACAGTTTAGCTATCGGTAATTCACACAGAAACGAAATCAAACATAAATTCAACAATAACCTAATTAGCCTTTGTAATCATCCCCTGTAGGAGATATGAAATATAAGTACCAATTAATAAGTTGCAATACCAATTATCACCTTCGAATGATTGATGTGTAAAACATCGATGATTGGGGTTAGTCAATACTGTCAAGTGACCTCATTAATATTGATGAAGTTATAATTATACGACGTAGTGATTGTATAACATAATAATTTGTTTATTTGACGACGTACTCCCAATATATGTGAATAAAAGATAAAAAACACACACCCGTCAGTTTTCACTCTTTTATATGCATGATATTAATTTGTGGAAAATCTGGCCACAGCAGCTTTGTGTTTATGTCCAACCAAAAGGTCGGAATGTCTCATCACTTGCTCTCTCTGCCAACATTTGCTACATGTATATATTGCCATCATTTGCATTGCCATCATATGCTATTGCCATCATATGCTATTGCCATCATATGCTATTACCATCATTTGATTACCATCATATGATACTGCCATCATATGCTATTGACATTGCCATCATTTGCATTGCCATCATATGCTATTGCCATATGCTGTTTCTATCATTTTGCATTGCCATAATTTGCTATTGACATATATAATAAATGCTACTAATTTTCATCCTTCAAGCTCCAAAAATTAGAGAGTACACGGGTTATGCACAATAGATCCGGGCAACACCCTAATCTCTAATTATGCCATCACAAATTTTTAGGATGAAATTTATGAGTTAGAATGTCGATAGACTGAAACACCTTCCACAGCCAGGATGATCACCATTGGTGAAGCCGTTGGTCAGGGGAGATAATCCAGTCATACGACGGTGAATAAAATAGATCCACTGCGATAAGGACACTCGACAGCCGGTTGATCACCAGTGTAACCCAGTGAAGCCATGGCCAGGGGAGATAATCCATTTACCGCATTACCGATGAGACATTCCAAACCCTTGGCCGGTAGAATTTCGCCACAGCAAATTACATTAATTTGTCCCCCAATTATAACGGGCAAGGGATAACGGTTCAATCAAGCCTTATTATGTCTGGGTTTGATATGACATAATTCGAGTTTTTTAATGAATTTAAAAATATAGAATTGCCCTTGTCAGTTAAGTGTGTTGTATCAGTCACTAAGATGTTGTGTACCATGATTTTAAGTAAACCGAAAGTAGACTTACATGTGAGTATTATCAAAGTACTGTACCTACTAAACTTCTCATTTAATAGTTTATACACCATTTATATGGGTTTCTAAAGCCTATACAGTGCAATTTGCGTTACTGGGATGGGCGAGTCTGCAGACAACTTGTACAGATTACGAAACCTAACAACCGACAGTAATGCATTTTTATAGACTAGATTTGTGTTGGTTGCCATACTAGCAGTTACGAGCTTTCTGGCGCCTGACTGAATATATTCCAAAGATGGCTGGGCATATTCTCTGGCTCTTGTTCTGCCCAAGGTGCAATGCGACGAAATTTGTCTAACTGTAATCGAGAAAGGCAATCGGTTAATACATTACTCTTTCCACTGATATGTTTTGATTTTACGGTGACATTGAGTTCCAAGCCTTTCACTGTGAAAGCTCTGAGCAAAACCATAACATTTACTGATTTAGAAGACATTGTATTAATTATGTGCACCACTGCCATATTGTCACATAGGAATATTATCTTTTTATTGCGCAAACTGTCCCCCCAAATGTGTAACGACACCAACAGTGGAAAAAATTCGAGCACTGTGATATCATTAGTTATTCCATTATTAAACCAATCCTCAGGCCATACTGCACTTATCCATTTTCCCGCAAATAATGCACCAAATCCCAAACCTGTACCTGCTGCACTATCTGTGTACAACTGCACATCAGCATTAGATACCCAAAATCGGTCATGGAAAACGGACACTCCATTGAAATCATTAAAAAAGGTCAACCACATGGCTAAATCTAGACGAATGCCTTTGTTAATTTTAATGTGGTGGTGCGGTTTGGTCAGGCCTCAATTAAATCAATTAGTCTTCTACAAAATGGTCTTCCCAGTACAATTGCTCTACTTGCAAAGTTGAGTACACCGATTAGCGACTGCATCATTCTCAAAGTGACCTTTTCTTTATTTAACATTTCTTGTATTTTTTTAATGATTTTTTCAATCTTTTCTTTTGGGGATCGTATTACCATTTCCTCTGAATCTAGTTCAAGGCCTAAGAAACAAATTATTGTTTTGGGACCCTCTGTTTTATCTTGCGCAATGGGTACCCCAAGACGTTGCATACATCGATCAAAATGCTCCATAAGACGCTTACACTCTGTTGTATCTTTTTTACCTCCAAATAGAAAGTCGTCAAGATAATGTATTAATGTGCGGATTGGTGCATTGTTTTGTATGCAAAATTCTAGAAACGTTGCAAACTTTTCAAACGTACTGCAACTAATCGAACACCCAAAAGGCATGCATTTGTCAAAATAATATTTTCCTTCAAACGTAAAACCAAGTAATTCAAAGTCTTGTGGTTGAACCGGTAATAATCGGAAAGTTGATTTTATATCTGATTTTCCAAGTAAACACCCTTTCCCCATATCTTGTACCATGTGCACTGCTTCGTCAAAGTTTGTGTATTGAACCGACGACAGCTGCGGATCAATATAGTCATTGACAGAACAGCCCTGCGGATATGATAGGTGATGTATTAACCTAAATTCACCGGGTACTTTCTTAGGAACTAATCCAATAGGGGATATACGTAAATTAGGTAATGGTCTGGCGTCATAAGGACCTGTAACCCGGCCTTCTAATATTTCTTTATCTATTTTACTTTTAACCATTTTAGGATTTATTTTTGCAGACACTAGATTTTTTGCCTCTGTAGGTACCTTCATAATGTATTGGAAACCCATTTTTAAAAACCACTTAAAATAATATTTGAATCCTCATGTTTATATTTTAATAATTCCGTCTCAATGTTCGCTAAATTAATTGGTGTAGTTGCTAAGCAGTACAATTCATTATTGCTTGTACTATCATTAGTGTCTGTAATATGCACGCCCCCCTCGGCTAGATATACCTCTGAACCCCCGAAATGCACTTGACCCCCTTGGAATGTAATGATTGTGTTCGTGTATGATGGTGCAGGTGCTGTGCTCGCAGTCGGGCAATTCAATCTACTGTGCTGAGTATTATGGCACACTGCACAAACATGGCTGTATCTGCAATTAAAATACACACAACTCCCTCTATTAAAATCATTATAAGGCTCTGATAAGCCCATTAAACTTCTAAATTGGGGGTTGGGGTTGGCCTTGCTTTCATTCGTATGCTGGACAAATACTGCCTGTGTGCCCGTGTTTACGGACATCACCCTCAACCACAATTCGGAATTAATACTACCCCACGAAGCTGGCCTTACCGCTTGACGGAGACGAAATTGTTCGTCATAAATACGCCAGGCATAACCTGAATGACGATAGGCGGCCTCCCTAATCACGGACATGTACTGAATTAATTCAGCCGCTTTGTCATGTTTTTTAATATAAATGCACATGAATACCAAGAAAACCTCGGTCCATTTTTCAATATTTTGAATTTTTTCGTTGACATTTTTTGATTTTGATTCCAACACGCCGTTTGCATTGACCACCAACGCACCACTACCCGCGCACATTTCTAGCAATTCAATATTTCCCTTAAGTAAAACCGCTATATTGATATAATGATTTTGCCAAATTTTTTGCCAAATTTGCAAAGGGACGTGAATCGCGATATCGTCCCCTCCACCCCTCATGATTGGCTGAACATCGGCCTGACCCAAATCAATACCATTCGGCTCGTCAATTATTCCGGATTTATTAAGCAATCCTTCGAAATCAATAAACGGGCGCTGTGTAATATTACCCTTGCTGGTTGGGTCGATATCGACCTCCTCCTCGTCCGCATGTAGACCATCGGTTTCAATATTCTCCGGAGCCGACGCCGGTGTCTCCGATTTTTTTGCCTTCTTCGTTGCCGATGGGGCCATCGTCCCCACAGACTGGCTTCTGGTCGTTCGCTTTTTTGATCTGGCATCAACCCTAGCTTTACCACGACCGGACATGCTTAAAATCGTTAAGATTACTCGCATGATAATTTACTTCGAACTTTCTTTTTCGCAGAAGAGACGGAAGAGGAATAAAACTTTATCGCGCATGCGCAGTTGTTAAATAATTCAATAGTACAAGTCGGCATCTCCCTCAACTATACTCGTACGCGAAAATAAAGCTGGCTATTTTTAACAAGTGGCAATAGCCAAACTTATATCACGCGTTGGCAACAGTAATATATATTTACTTGCTATTGTTAACAGCTGATTACAATAAATAAAATTATTGAAATCATGTCGAAGCGTAAAGTGTTAACGTTAGACGAGCGGATTAATGTGATTGAACTTAGTAATACATGTACATGCATTTCTCTTAATATTACATAACAAAATCGAACAATGTTAGACCTTGTTTTAAGAGACCAACTGTATTAAGAGACCACTTTTGGTCTTTCCCCTTAGTGGTCTCTTAATCCAGGTTTGACTGTTGTTCCGATTGGTTACGGATATTTGCGAGGTAGTTTCGATTGAAGCTTTTAATCCAATAACACATATAGTTAATAGTGGCAATCACAAAATGCTGTTATTTGTTCTGCTAGTATTATTCTCCTTGGCATCGGTTATAAATTACTATGCAATATTTGAAATTACATATTTGAAACGAAGTGGTAAATACGTTCGCTGACTAGGGAGCGTATGCTAGTATGTGTTAGTGTTTATCGTTTGATGTAAAGCGACACATTTAAATCACACAGAAAGACCACACATTGTATATTCAAAGTAATAAAATGCCTATTGCATTAAATTATAAATAAAGCACATATTTATATTCATATCTTCCTCCTAAACAAAAATCGAAGCGTCATACGACATGTAATGTATGACCTTGACCTGTCAAGCTCTGCGAATGTTTTATATGTTTGCTCCAATCCAATCCCTCTTGTATATCAATAATTCAACAGGAGTTTTATTCCCATGTTGAACACTCGACTGACTAGTCCGCAGTTCTACGCCGAACTATCGACATGGTTTTATTAAAAGAGAAATTATGTTTCATTGTCGTTGGAATAATTATTTCAGGTGAGAAATGTTTTAAAATACAAATCAATATGTATTACACGTACTCCATTGACGTAAAATTATATATAATCATTCAGTAATATATCATTGTCGTCGTTCAACTTTGTTTTATATAAACATTTATGAACATTTAGTCATTGGGGATTTAAATTATACTTGCGTGTTTTGGGGTTTACTGTGTTCTGTGCAAGCTCTACCTTTTGTACGACTTTTATACTTATTTGTATATAATCATTCAGTAAGTGTTGATTTAAAGCAGAACGTGGTCTTAAAATCAGCAAATCCGCTTTTGATATGTTTTTAAGTATTAAATATCATTATAAATACGAGTGTTACTATGCTATTCATGTATGTTCAGTGAAAATATGTTTTTAAAGATAAAAATCGAAAAGGCGAAAAGGCATTGCTAAAAAATCGAAAAAAATCTAAGGGGAAAATCTCTTGCGCGAATTACCGGAAGTGACGTCATTGGGAACAAACTATTTTTGTTGACATTGGGACTGAACGCAAAACAGTATACCTTGTGTGAAAATGTGAGAATTAAGCGATCATGATGCTGAGTCAGAGGAAATGTCCGTGATAAGACGGTTACACAATGTGCAACCTTTCGATTTTGAGCCAGAATACGTGTCTGAGGACGAAAATACATCGGATTCATCAACTGATGATGAAGTCGAACGCGGTGCAGGTGCAAATGGAGAGCTTGTAAAGATTATCGTGTCATGTCATTCGTTACGTTCAGTGGTTCATTACATTATTCACTAATCTAACAAAATAGCGTATTGATAAATTACAACAACAACAAATAAAAAAAACACGTAAATATTGTTTTCATCGAAATCTGACAGTAAGTCACCCGCAACACTGCAATATCTTCGTACATACACAATAGCCGCGAAATGTAGTATTTTCCGAGCGAATAGACCTGGTCTAATACCTATACATTAATACGAGCGTCAGATTTTTTGCCGATAAGTAGACATGGAACAAATATATTTATTAGATATTATCCATAATTGATAAAACATGAATAAAAACAATAAAAAATTAAACAACATATCATTTCGGCGCCATAATTTATATAGTATTATATATTGGCCATAAGTCGCCATCAACACCAAACACTCTAGTAGCGGTGTTTGCAATATGACACGCTCTACAGTCTCCACGTGCCCCCAAATATCAATACAGACTTATCAAATATTGAAGTACAGCCTAATTAGGGTACATACGTCGGTATATCACAAAAGCACGCACCATTTAGGGAAACCTAGTTTTGTTATGATATATTTCCTGTTTATTGCAATTACTTGAGCGGTGTAATACGCCTAGGGCAGACGCGTATTGCACAAGACGGATATATCACATGATATGCGAGCTCTAATTTGTCGCGCACAAAGAGAGAAAACTACTATGATTAAAATTATATAGCCAAATGTATTATGAGCACGATATAGACAGTTAGTAAGTATACATACTCCTGTATTCTTACTCCTGATCCAGACCAAACATATCAAATTACCATAATATAAAGTATATTATTATATTATACTTGTTTTACTTATTGCACAAGCTAAGAGGCGTTATTGTTGTTGTTTTGCCATAAAACATTACTGAATTAAAATAAAAGCTAATAATATTATTAATTTTCTGCCTTGTAATAGATATCCACGAAATATTTTGTTGTTTTTTTCAAATCCAATGACCTATATATGTTGATAATATATATCTATAACACTATTGGCAGAAAAGGGTGTATAATTTAAAATTATTAAAATTAAAATTTGGAAACAAATAAACAGTGTTTATTTCAACGGATTCATTTAAATTTATATGCTGAACGTTCTTAGCAATCATTTAAACAAAGACGGCTACATAATATTAGCGCCGTTAACTCGTCATTGATTCAAGTAATGACGCATGCTTCTAATTCAACAGCTAAACATTCACGGTGTATATAACAATCTAAGACTTTATACCTTTCTTCAATTTATCATACGTATACCCGATGCGGTGCTAAGATAATTGAACATAAATTTCAATCTTACTTCATGTATGAATTTCCTCCGCAACGCCGGTCGAATAGGCGAATACAACTTGCTTGGAGACGGCGGGGTTATGCACTTCTCATTTGTATAATCAAATATCGTTGGTACCGCTGTTGCTTTTAATGGTTCTCCAAATTCAAAGATAATGAAACCAAAGGATTGACTTCCCACCAAGTCTACTCAAAATGTTTGCTACAAACTCGCGCGTATTTCGTAGGTTCCCACTTTCTCGACCAGTCGGGCGATTTTCTTCGGTAACGGTCTACCCACACTTCAATCTTAATATGTCATTATCTCGATTACGGAAACGAAAGAAACTTTGGTTATTGTCTTGTCCTTCTTTATGCAAACTTTTTCAGCCAGCAACAGCACACGGCAGTTTTAACAAGTATCATAAAACGTAATCCTACATAGACAATACTATACAACTCAATGCGACACCGCTAATCATTTGATACCAATTATCGTCACAGGATCACGTGACACTTACCTTTCTTCAAAAAGGGCGAAACTCGAAGCGTGTGCGCTATGAGATAACATTGGCTACCGTGAGAAAACGTGACAACCAATAAGTTTAAGATTTGAACAGATTGTATATTATATATATACATATTTCCGAATATATACGCAAAAGACACGCGCTAGTTCACCTTTAGATTATGTTTAATATAAACATTCAAGTATTGTTTATTTTAAATGATGCTTTATATAAACAGTCAACCATTGTTGACTTTAAGTGATGTTTTATATAAACATTCAGTCAATGTTGATTTAAATGATGTTTAATATAAACATTCAAGCATTGTTGACTTTCAACTTTGTTTTATATAAACATTTATGAACATTCAGTCATTGTTGATTTAAATTATGTTTTTATTAAAAACGTTCAAGCATTGCTGACTTTAAATTTTGTTTTATATAAACAATCAATGATTGTGGACTTTAAATTTAACTTAATACTTTTCACCAATGTCAGACCCCGTTTTTACCTACCCCATTTTGATTTTAGAATTTGATGTCGTCTACCAAACGTAAGCGGAGCGGACACATAAACAAGATGTTGAATAATCTAATAGGTTACAAGTTCACATAAACATGATCATGTTCTGAAAAAACTAATAGGTTATAAGTTCACATAAACACGATCAAGTGTTGAATAAACTAATAGGTTACAAGTTCACATAAACATGATCACGTGTTGCATACACTAATAGGTTACAAGTTCACATAAACATGATCACGTGTTGAATAAACTAATAGATTACAAGTTCAAATAAACATGATCACGTGTTGAATAAACTAATAGGTTAAAAGTTCACATAATGATCACGTGTTGAATAAACTAATAGGTTACAAGTTCGCATAAACATGATCATGATCATGTGTTGAATAAACTAATAGGTTAAAAGTTCGCACAAACATGATCACGTGTTGAATAAACTAATAGGTTACAAGTTCGCATAAACATAATCATTAGTTGATAGAACTAATAGGTTACAAAGAAATACAAAAATATCGGACAGGGAAAGTAGCATTCAAGGAGGACCGTCAACCACAAAACACAGAAACAAACACGCAAACAGACAAGCAAGAAGGCAAAGGCAATATTAAATGCAAACGACAACACAAACACAACAGGGTTGACAATAGGGCTACCGCCTTGGAACGGTCAGTGGCAAAGTAGGCCACTGGGGGTTTAAACCGGTTCTAGGGTGCACCAAACCTCACACTTACCCTACTGTCATCCCATTAAAACAGGACAGTGTAAATAAAGAAATCCCCTCCATGATCTAATCTCTAACCAACAAGGCAGCATCAATAGGCAATATAAGTAAAACACAAATATGCTCGTGTAAATATAATAAAAAAAAACAATAGCATAGAAAGCCACAATGAAGGTACTCAATGACTTGGCAGAAGCCAGAGCAGTAAGTGAATAAATCATTAAGGGCACGACAAGAAAGATCATGGACAAACATCAAACGCCACCGTCCCAATGGGCTTTAGGTATGCGTCATCACAAGTTCACATAAACACGATCAAGTGTTGAATAAACTAATAGTTTACAAGTTCACATAAACATGATCACATGTTGAATAAACTAATAGTTTACAAGTTCACATAGACATGATCATGTGTTAAATAAACTAATAGGTCACAAGTTCACATAAACATGATCATGTGTTGCATAAACTAATAGGTAACAATTTCACATAAACATGATCATGTGTTGAATAAACTAATAGGTTACACGTTCACCAAAACAAAATTATATTTCATGTTAAAAAATGAAGATATTACAAGTTCTTTTAAGGTCACTATCCCGCCAACAACAGGTAAATTTTACAACACAAAACCGTTCTTCCAAACTATTTCCATGTGTAGAGGTCATGAAAGCATGCATGTGTGCCGTTTAACCGTCTATATTTGGTAACACATATTTAAAATACACGTTATTGAGTATGCGTAAAGTATGCGTAAAATGAATTAAGAGTTGGTAACTCATAACTCGAAACATGATAGAACGATATTTTGCCTGGCCGGTTAAGGCGGTAATATTATAGTTGTCGAGGTCAGATTTACAACATATGTAAGTTACAGAATTATATACCTTACATTTATTGGGCTTAAAAACGGTTTACATTTGTTATAAATGTTGCCTGTTGTTTGCGGGAGTGTGACTTTAAAAGTTCATAATATAAAGTGAAACTTGATTGCTTAGATTTTCTTCATACGATCTTAGTGGTTTATGTATGGCATTTTCTTTCATAATTGGAAAGGGCCTCATTGTTTTGAATTTTTGGTATTTGTTTTCCTAGAATTGGCAAAACATAGCGTGCCTTAACTAGGGAATGATTTCTACAGAAAAAAAGAAAATAATTTAGTTATAACATTGACCGTTTAATTATTGAATCGAGCATTTTAACAGCACATTTAAATATATTTTTTATCAGATTTTAGATTGGGAAAGTTTCGTGAAATAATAATGGGACCGAATGTTGGCCCCAAACTATAAAACCGTTTATCAAGTCTCTATCCAGGTGTTCAGGTCGTATAATAAATGATATGAGCTAATTAAAAGTGCGTGAAATGAGTTATGAGTTGGTAACTGTTAATTCAACGCTCGAGTTCTGCTGTTTGGCCTGGTGATTAAACATGTTAAAGCCGTTTATATTGTGTTTTGGAGTTTGGATTCTCAATATATTTCAGTTATACATGCATATATATAAATACCTCGTCGTCAGTAGGTTTATGAACCGTGTACATATCTTGTAAAATTGGCGGTTGTAAGCGGGATAGGGACATGAAGATTGGGGAAATATAAAGATGTGTGCAACTAAAAAAATACCTAATTTTGGCCCAACTAAATACGGTTAAAATAAACCTGTCATTTTTACACGATCCATTTAAAATAGACTCTATTAGAGAACCAAACATGACTGCCTGTTTAATATTGAATTTATTAAACGAGTTGGATAAAATTATATATGCGAGGCTGTGCGAGTTTGTGCCGAGCATATTATCAATTGTATACAATGAATTTAATAATAGCCACTAATGTGAGATTCTATTTATCACATAACTAAAAAAGCCTCATAAGCAACATTGACTCTTTTAGTATCTTGTATATATAACGTCGTCGCATGATGACGTCGTATGTTGATTCGGTTTTCTCCGTCTGGCTCCGAAAAAGGAACTGACTTCTTATGTGTACTACCTCGTCGATTTCTGTAATCCGGTATCAAATTTAGAAAATGTAGCCCTATTGTAAACCCTTTTATGTTTGTAGTGTCAGATGCATGTACTTTGCCTTTTATTCTTCTTGCAATAGTTATTTGTATCTATGCGTGTTTTTGGCAGACTGTGGTCCTTGAATGCTACATTTCCTGTTCGAGTTGTTAAACTTGTTAACAGGTTTATCAAAAGAGGTTATAACCCTATCATTTTGCAATGCACTGCATGCTTTGTGGTGGACCCATTTACAAGTCGCCACTATGTTTTTTCTTTAATTGTGCGATGACCGGACATGCTGTGGACCCTATGATGATGTCTACCTAAATCCCAAAAGGACGGTGACGTTTGATGTTTGTCTGCAATATTTTGTTGTGCCCTCAAGGTTTACTCTCTTGTTGCTCTGGCTTCTGCAAAGTTATTGAGTACCTTCTTTGTGGCTTTCTAGGCTATTTTTCTTTTTGTATTTATATATACACGAGCATATTTGTGTTTTACTTATAATTCCTATTAGTGTTGCCTCGTTGATTAGATAATAGTTCATGGCGGGGATTTATTTATTTACACTGTCCCGTTGTATTGGGTTGACGATAGGGTAAGTGTGAGGTTTGGTGCACCCTAGAACCTGCTTTAAACCACCATTGGCCTTTTTTGTCACCGACCGTTCAAAGGCGTAGCCATATTCTATTGTCAATCCTGTTTGTGTTCGTGACGTCATATGTCTTTCTTCTTTGTTAACATTGCCATTCATGTTTGTCCTTTTGCCTGTTGTTGGGTTTACTGAGTTCTGTGAAAGCTGCATTTCCTGTTCGACTTTTATACTTATTTTTAAAATTACTTTGTGTATTTCATTATACATTGTTGTTTAAGTTTGTTATACACATGTTGGTGATAGTTCTATAACACAAAAAAGGTCACAAATAATTAACATATTTTATTTAAAGTATAAGAGCATATTCATTTGAATATTTTTAGATGTAATACATAAAAAAATTGAAAAACAGCATATGAAATTTAAAATGGATGGCCATATACCGAAATTTAACTACTATTGAACTAGCTTTGGTGGAAGCACATGAGCGTTTTCATTTAGTACAGTTGATATATTAAGAGCAATAGTAGACGTATGTGTTTTTACAAAGTATAGGGATCTATATTGTTAATTATTGTATACTTTCATATTGTCCTGTTTAGTTTGCATTGAGCTAAGCGTGCAATATTCTACGATATTGCACGCATTGATATTGCACGGGACTTTTTGCTCGTGCTTGCTACGAGCCGCGAAATAGAAATAAGGCACTACTTTCAAATAAAAATAACGGAATCCTTCCTATAGTGTCAACAAACAAATACGAGTTTTTTTTCAACCTTTTATGGCAAAAATTGATAAAATAATTCAAATGGTCACTCACCCACTGTTTTAACGTTATCGAATGGTAAACAAACTTCAGAAAATCGCTTGATGTTTTTAATGACGTCATCCGACGTCGACGTCGTTTTCGCGCAAAATAATCATCCACACAATATGAAACTGAATGGCAAGATAGGAATTCCATCAAAAGCTATAAAAATAACACAAATACAATGAAAAGTAATAGTCATACAATTAACATTGATCAAAAACAATATGACACCGCCTAGTAGATGACGTGACCAAGCACAACGCAGAGCTTATCAGACGTCTCACTGCCCATGATTCCATCGAACAGGCATAGTACTTCAACGGGTCTGTCTATAGGAAAACTACATCTGGAAGACGCCACAAATTTGACATGTTTGACAATATCAGTGATGTGATTAATCATTAAAACTATGGATACATGTGTGTAAATACATGTATTGTTTCATGATATTGAACACTTAGACAGTTAAATCCCCTGCACCCCTTCCCCTGAATCTGCCGTTACATAATAATTTGATTTGTAACTAAGCGGGTAATTATGTTACCTAGAGAACAAAGTAAGACGCGGACCATGTTTTACAGTTACAATACTTTGAGTGACAGAGTGACCATATGAACATATAATTATTGATAAGTTGACCCAATTGTGTAGTTTACTTATTATGTTTCAATTTGGGATTATAAGAACTACTCTACAGTTTGGTGAATACAATTGTTTATATGTGTAGGTCTATATTATGTACACTGTCACATGTGTGGAGATGTATGCATGAATATGTATGTTTCCCTCTAGTAAATGTACATGTATGTGTACATGAGTATGTGTATGTGTGGTGAGGTGGAGGCTGTGGGGGTTGGGCTTTTTCTTCTTTCTTTTTTTTTTAGACCTCAGTTTTTCACAAAATATATGACAGCTCTATACATATATGCGTATATATATATATATACATATATCAAGTACTGAGCATAGAATAACGTACCGTTTCATGCAGCATAGAGATGTCAGAGTTGCTGTATTCATGATTTGTCTTTTCTTTTTTCTTTTTTTTTCTCCTTATATGTCAGAACTGCCGTATGTTATTTATTATTATTGTTAATACATTTACATTTTTTAAAGATAAAAGTTTTAAATTCATCGAAGTTATCCTGGTCTTCACATACATAATATTTAAATTAATAAAGTAATTCAATTATTAACTATGCTTTCTATAAAACATATGAAACATCTTTAAATAGTACTTTTTGTATAAAATATCATGGAATTATTTTTACTCTTCTTTAAATCAGATTTTTACAAAAAGTCGTTATTATTATTATGGATGGATTGGTTGATTTGATAATTAATGGATTGGTCATTTGATCTGATTTACTGGGTGGTTGATAGAGTGATTGATTGACTGAATGATTAATTGATTGTAAATAGATAGACTGATTGATGGATTGATTACTGAATGACTGATTGATTGATTACTGAATGACTGATTGATTCATTGATTATTTGATTGATTGACTGAATGACCGATTGATCCATTTATTGATTCATTCATTGATTATGCGATTATTAATATTTGAATGGTTTACAATATGACATAGATACCTCTTTGCCATTACCGTTTTTTCATGTTTTCCTATATTATAAACCTCTTTTAATAGAATAAGACTGATTCATAAGTGCTGAATAGTCATTATATATGCACTACACTTAGATTAGTAGACATGCAGAAAAGTTTTGAATTCTGCATTTACTTAGTTTTCTTTTTGTACTCTGGTGTTACCTCCATGCCCACAACACATTGTTTTTCAATTTATGTAAATGACTAATGTAAAAATATTATCTGTTAATTTCCAAGGTCTTGGGTCGGCTGAAAAACCCTTAGATGTTTTTAATTACATTAAATGTAAGATATGTCAAATATATTGTTTACAAGATGTACATTCAACATCGGCAACAGAGAATTTGATTCGTGCACAATGGGGCAGTGAATGTGTTTTTAGCTCTGGAAAATCAAATGCTAGAGGAGTAGCCGTTCTATTCAGTAAAGAATTAGACTTCAAAATTCACAATTATATTTCAGACCCAGAAGGGAATTTTCTTATTATAGACGTATCTGTGGATACCAAAAGGTTTACATTAATCAATCTTTATGGCCCAAATCAAGATTCTCAAAAGTGGAAGATTATGAAAATACTGATCTTATTTTTTGTGGTGATTTTAGTTTAGTCCGAGATAGCAAGCTTGACTACTATAATTATAAACACATTAACAACAAAAATGCACAACAAACAGTGTTAGACATTATGTATGAAAACAATTTAATTGACCCTTTTAGAGAATCTCACCCTAACCTGAGAAGGTATACATGGCGCAAAACAAATCCTCTTAAACAAGCTAGACTTGACTTTGTTTTGGTTTCTGACTCCCTTCTTTCATTTATAAATAACTGTATAATTGATACCAGCTATAGGTCTGATCATTCTATGACAATACTAAACTGTAGCTTTTCACAATTTGTGAAAGGCAAACCCTTATTGAAGCACAATAATTCCCTATTAAAGGATTTAGACTATTTACAAACCATTAACAACAAAATAACTGATATTAAAAGTCAGTATGCGTGCCTTGTCTATAATATGGAAAATATTAATAATTTGCCAAATGACCAAATACAGTTTGTGATAAATGATCAGCTCTTTTTAGATACTTTACTTATGGAACTTAGAGGAAAGTCAATTTCTTACTCAAGCTACAAAAAAAAGCAAAATGATGAACAAGAAAAAAAACTTATAAAAAAATTCAAATAATAGAAAATGATCTGACACCTTATAAGCCTTACTTCAACAGTTAAAAGATGAACTTCAGAAACTGCGAAAAATAAAAATGAATGGAATTTTAATTCGGTCACATGCAAATATAATTGAAGAAGGAGAAAAGCCAAGTATTTTTTTCTGTAATTTAGAATCCCATAATTTTACTAGTAAAAATATCCCAAAAATTGAAAAAGAAGATGGATCTATTATAACTGATCAATTTAAAATTTTGGATGAAACAAAATCATTTTATGAAAACTTGTATTCCAACAAGGACTCAGAATTGAATAATGTTAATCTCAATCAAGATATTTTTAACTTCAAAGTACCAACCCTTAATGAACTAGAATTAAAATCTTTGGATGGCTTTCTAACATATGAGAAGCATCACGTTCTCTATCATCCATGCATAATAACCGTTCACCCGGAACAGATGGCTTTGGGGCAGACTTCTTTAAAGTGTTTTGGAAAAAAATAGGTCATTTTATTGTTCGAGCTATCAATTATGGTTACTCAAAAGGGGAACTTTCAAAAACTCAGACAGAAGGAGTCATAACTTGTATTCCAAAAGATAACAAGCCAAGACAATTTTTAAAAAATTACAGACCCATATTTCTACTCAATTGTGCCTATAAAAACGCCTCAGGAGCCATAGCATACAGACTTAAAGCTGTATTACCTAAACTTATTAATGATAGTCAAACTGGTTTTATTGCAGGGAGATATCTTGGTGAAAATACTCGTTTAATATATGATATCATGCAATTCACCGAAGAGCAAGATATAGCAGGTCTTCTATTGTTGGTTGACTTTGAAAAGGCATTCGACTCTTTATCATGGTATTTTATCTATAAAGTTTTGACGTATTTTAAATTTGGTAACTCTCTTATATCATGGATTAGATTATTTTACCATAAAGCAAAACTAGTTGTTAGCCTCGGAGGGCATTTATCCTCTTTTTTTTCAATCGGTAGAGGCTGCCGTCAGGGTGATCCGATCTCGCCGTATATCTTTATTTTATGTGCAGAAATACTAGCAATAATGATTAAACATTATACAAAAATTAAAGGAATAACCATTAACAACAAGGAACATAAATTATCACAATATGCCGATGACACATCAATTCTTCTGGATGGAACGGATATTTCTTTAAATGAAACACTTCATGTACTATCTTATTATGCCGAAATTTTAGGCTTTAAAGTAAATTTCGACAAAACTCAAGTTGTTTGGATAGGAAAAAAAAGATTTAGTTCAGAAACAATTAAAACACAATGGAAATTATCATGGGGAAAAAATGAATTTAGACTTTTGGGAATTAATTTTCATGTAGACTTAAACAAAATGATTGACATAAATTATAATCATAAAATACTAACAATAAAAAATCACATTAAGCTTTGGAAATAGCTTTTTACCTGGCAGCTGTTTTGGAGTACCTTGCGGCTGAGGTGTTGGAGTTGGCATGAAAAACATGTTCTGGAGAGATGTTTTAAAGGCTTTTTATAATATCATAGAAAATAATACTATATCAACAAATCAACATTTTCTGGCAAGTCCACTATATTATAATACAAACTTGGTTATAGGAGGTAAAACCTTCCTTATGAAAGAATGGTATGACAAGGGAATTTATCTTATAAATGACGTTTTTAACACTGATGGACATTTGTATTCCTTGGATGAATTTAGTACCATATATAAACTTAAAACAAATTTCATGACTTTCAATAGAATTATAGCATCAATTAAATCCATGGCAGGTAACAAAAAGATAACATACATGGACATAACTCAGAAATTATTCGAACCAACACTGCCATTAAATATCAGACAATTCTTAAAAACAACAAAAGGAAGTAAAGAATTTTACTATATACTTAATAAAAATACAGAACAACCTTCTTCTAATCTTAAATGGGAACAAAATTATAGCATAGAGCAAGAAACATGGAAGGAAATTTATATGGCACCTTTCAAATCAACCTCTAGTTCTACATTACAGTGGTTTCAACTTAGAATTATCCATAGAATTTTACCTACAAGAAAATACTTGCATACCATACATGCAATAGATAACCCTCTATGTCACACCTGTCACCAGGAAGAAACATTGGTCCATTTGTTATGGTCTTGTCCTAATACACAGAACTTTTTACATCAAGTAAATAATTGGCTATACACTAAAAGTGTTTTAATTCCATTCACTGAGGAGTTATTTATTTTTAACATTGGAAATAATATGTCTACAGCTGATCTCAGTGTAATACTTGAAATCAAGTACTATATATTTTCTTCTAAACGCCTAAATATACCACTCTCTATAGCAGCCTTCAAAAACACACTTGTGTACTGTTATAAAACACTTAAAGAAATAGCCATTATGAACAACAATCAAGAACCTTTCTACCAAAACTGGCAAAAATACAAAGATATTTTCGAACCTTCCTAAAATAAACTTATTACAAAATGAGTTTTTGTAAAATTTTGTAATTCACTGTATGAAATATTCACCAAATAATGGGATAAAAGGTAATAATATCTGAATAAAAAGTGTTTACATAGGCCAATTTAGCTGAACCAAGACCGCATCACTTTTAAAGTTGATATCATTTTAATCAATGCTCATATGTTTCCTGTTGTGAAGGGATGCATGGGGGTTAGCATACAGAGTAAGAAAACTTAGATCTTCACTATTTTTTTCTCTATTGTTTAACATGCTAAAATACTTCCCCTTAATAAAAATATTAACTGCATCTATTGCAACGTGTAGTATAACTAGTTGTTTACATTTTAATTAATAATGATAATATGCTTGTACTTTGTGCTCATATGAATCTTCATGAATTATTATGATGTATCATTATATTTGTAAGGTGTGCGGTGGGATGGTCCTTACCGACCCATCACACACCTATTTACGGGGAGAATAAACGGGTCACCTAAGTGGTTATCGAAAAAAATAAAAAAATAAATAAATAAATATGAAAGTGTACAATAAAAAGGTTATTGAATTTGTATGGCTAAATATTACTTGGAACGAGTTGTTTAAGCCAAGGACGAAGAGCTTGCGAGTCGTCCTGTGCCAAAACATACAAATGCAATAACCTATATTTTTTTACGTTTTTGATATTATACTGATATTATACTGATATTATGCTGATATTATGCTGATATTATACTGATATTATACTGATATTTTGCTGATATTATGCTGATATAATACTGATATTATACTGATACTATGCTAATATTATGCTGATATTATGCCAATATTATACCGATATTATACTGATAAAGTAATCGATATTATAGTGATATTATAGTGATATTATACCGATATTATACTGATGTTATACTGATATTATACTGATATTATACTGATATTAATACTGATAGTATACTGATATTATACTGATATTATACTGATATTATCATGATATGAATACTGATATTAAACTGATATTACTACTGATATTATACTGATATTATACTGATATTATACTGATATTATACGGATATTAATACTGATATTATACTGATATTATATTGATATTATAATGATATTATAATGATATTAATTCTGATATTATATGATACTGATATTATACTGATATTATACTGATATTATACTGATAATATAACGATATTAATACTGATATTATAGTGATATTAATACTAATATTATACTGATATTATACTGATATTATACTGCTATTATACTGATATTAATACTGACATTATACTGATATCATACTGATATTAATACTGATATTATACTGATATTAATACTGGTATTATAATGATATTATACTGATATTATGCTGATATTAATACTGATATTATACTGATATTGTACTCATATAATACTGATATTATACTGATATTAATTCTGATATTATATGATACTGATATTTTACTGACATTATACTGATATCATACTGATATTATAATGATATTATAATGGTATTAATACTGATATTATACTGATATTAAACTGATATTGATACTAATACTATACTGATATTATACTATATTATACTGATATTATACTGATAGTATACTTGCAACCTGTTCTCCAGAGAACTCAAATGCCAACTTTTCGGAGCCAATCAGATTTATTCGGTAGTAGTTTAGTATAATATATTTTGAAATATCTTAACATTGTATGATTTAAAAAAGTATTGCCTTATATAAGGCTCGAACCATGAACCTTCGGTTTTGTAGACTCATAGTAGACGACGTCCTAACCAGTTGGTTTGTTACGGTTTTAAATATTATATAACAAATGCCACAATCTGCAATCTGATTGGTTCCGATAATTTGACATTATAATATGTTCTTATTTACTTCTAACACTCTTATTATGATATGTTATTACTTACTTCTAACACTCTTGCCAAAATACCGATGTGTTGACGTTCAAAACTTTTCGACTTTTAAATAGTCGCTAATTCAGTCATGTGACATAAAACCGTCAAACACGTGACGGCATTTAGCTTTATTTCAACGCATTTGTGATATTGTCAAAAACAATAAAATAAATTAGAAACGGGTTAGCTAGTATTGACTTTTTGATTTTGCGACAGTATATCGTTTAACGTTCACAAATCGTGTTTAACGGTTCTTCAAACGCGTTTCCGTTAAAAAAAATGGGCGACCGTTAAAGGGCTGGTATACCGTCTCAAAATGACACCAATTTAGGCTGAATGTGAAGCAGTGATCGTATACATGGTTTGTCTTACAAACACGCGTTTATTTGCTTTGTCATTTCTAGATGTGTATGGTCTCCAACCTCCAAGATATGTGAGTGATTGGTACGTAATGGACACCGAGAAAAGGTCAACCACAATGCATACATGGACCCATGGCTTTGGTGTGGTGCCGTATATGCACGAAGTTCAGGTAAGAAATTGCATACATGAACTCATGGCTTTGGTGTGGTGTCGTATGTGCATGAAGTGTAGGTAGATAGCATACATGGACCCATGGATTTTGCGTGGTGCGTATATACACGAAGTGCAGGTAGAAAATAGACATGAATGTCTTTCAGCATTTTGTTATAATGTTATAATATTGTTAATCAGTTCACGTTATATCTTATTTTGCGATGATAATTGATGTTTTAAGATATTTTGTATCAATTTGTGAACATTTGCTATTATATCTTTTAACGCGATGGATTGTCTTGTAACAAGGTGGACCAAGTGGAGACAATTCACGAAGGGAGATTCAACAAGATGAATATATATACAAATGAATATATATACAAATGAATATAGTTTTTACATCGCAATCTTGCATTTTTTTTCAGTAAATATTCAATAATGGTTGGTGTGTTATGTTTGTCAACGTAATTAGTTTGTGTTTTATAAGCTTTAGGTTACGGACATTGCCTCTTTCAATACCGAGCGTAGACTGCTCCACAGCGTTTCACTGAAACGCGACATGCATAGAGAAGCAGTCTATACCGACTGATTTTGCAGTCTGAAATCTGATTGGCTAATCTTAAGGTCAATCTGACGTGACCTCCAATGCAGTGTTGTTAGATCCTTAGTGTAGAGTATTGTAGCGTGATAAAGGGTATGATTTTAATGAGATCGATTCTTAGGTGGCTTCTTATAAATGTTGAGCAGTATAGTCAGAAATGGTGATTAACAATGGCATTACATGTTTTATAATGTATATAAAATAAGTAAAATGTTCCGATACATATTGATAAACTCATGAATTGCATTATATTGAACAGTTTAATTAATGGTAGTGTTGCTATTCCATTAGACTACTATGCAAGTTGTTATGTCTGTTTTTAGACATGGATGTAAATTTAACTTACGATCACTGAATATATGTTATCATCGTCTCATATGATTCTGCAAAGAATGATGTTTGCATTTTATCATTCTATGGAAGTTAATATGTATATTTATTGATTCTCGCACAAAATCAAAGGAATTTCATTGGATTAGAGCGGTCACATGGTGGCCCTCTATTATTCTATAGTGGGTTAGTAGATTTTATAGAGGGTCACTAAACCAATATGGATTACAATTCCGATTCAAAGTTGCAAATAGTTCTTTTAGGCGTTAGTAACATAATAAGTAAATTAATATTATTTATAAACTGTACCGGTCATGACGTTAACGTCAACGTGACGTCAAATTGCGCGAACGTCTCAATGACGTTGGCGTTCCATTACCATGGGTTAAATATCGGTGTTTGAATTAAAAAAGGTGCTCGATGCAATAAATCAGTTATTGGGTTTGTTACTGACCCCCTACAGAAATATGTGGGGATGCAATTAAACTTATTATATATTACTCAAAGTTTCCTAAGCTCCTAAACATGTTCGCCTTATTTATGAACCCAGATAAAGGATATTTATGTTAAATATATAATAATAAAATGCATTTATAGTAAAACAAAATTAATTGTTGTGTTGTATGCTCTTGGTCAAACCAGCCTAATGTTGTTTGTATATTTTCGTTACATATATACCTTGTGGTCAGTAGGTTTAGAAACGGCGTACATCTGTTGTAAAATGTGCCTGCTGATGGCGGGATAGGTTAGAAATGGCGTACATCTGTTGTAAAATGTGCCTGCTGATGGCGGGATAGGTTAGAAACGGCGTACATCTGTTGTAAAATTTGCCTGCTGATGGCGGGATAGGTTAGAAACGGCGTACATCTGTTGTAAAATATGCCTGCTGATGGCGGGATAGGGACTTTAAACATCATTCAATTTGTCTTCGAGGTAGTAACAAATTATAATTGTTAGTGTGTGTAAAACATGAGACGATACGCTTATTTTAAAGATTACCTCTGTTGGTGACTGATATTGCATAATTATTTGCTTTTAAAAAGCTGCTATTATGCAAACAATCGGCAATTTGTATAACAGAGGTACACCGTTTCTAAGCCAACTAACGATAAAGTATATATGCAAATTGCATATGTTGCGAATTCGAGCTGTTTAAATACAATACAAACGCCTTAACCAGCAATCATATTGTTATCGTTGCCGAAGCGTCGAATTATGAGTTACCGATACATACTGTAAAGGGAATCCATTGGAAGCAACAAACACAAACAAGAAATAAAAGTAGCAGACTCGGTTTTACTGAGTCTGTTCATGAAATGCAATGAAACACGTCTCAACTCTTAAATCATTTTAAGCATATTTCGGGTATTTTAAGTATCTGAATAAATGTAGACTTTCAATTAGCATCGTTTTATGATCCCGACACACGGATAGAGTTTAGAGGAACGAATTTGTGGTGAAATGTGGCCGTTTAGGTTCTTTAAATATTCAGCTCGCATTAATTTATATATGCACGTGTCCATAGAATTGGCATTTATCCATACAGAGCAAATAAAATGAGCCATGTTATCGCATCATCAACATTTCGAAGTACAACACTGTTAAAAGAAGGAGAAGAATTTATTTATATACCTTGTGTCTTTAATACACACATAGGTACACGTGAGAAGCATGCACTTGAATGTACATTGAACCATGTGGTATGTTGAAACTTTCGGATGAAAGTTCATTTGATCGGATTTATATATTGTTATTTGCTTTGTTCCTTCTTTGTTCGAACACGGCGATGACATTCAGAACTAGACCTGGAACTGATCATCCCTCAAAAGTTTCGTTTAATTCCGGCCAGTGATTCAGGACAATGTTTGTGTATTAAACAACCTTTGAAGGGTTATAACTTTGCCAAATTCATACAACCGGAACACGTTGACGAAATGTCGTGAAATTATTGTGATTTTCCTGATGAAGGCCCTTTCGTCTTAATGAGGCAAAATACAGCATTTTTTAACTAAATCAAGGGTCATAACGCCTGGGTTGCTAATCCAATTTGATTGATTTTCGTACTTGTCCAAACTTTCATTAATTAATAGTAACAATCTGGTAAAGTTTGGTAAAGATCGGATGTAAAATGAATGCCCTACCGTCTTAATGAGGCAAAATATACCATGTTCAACTAAATCAAGGGTCATAACTCCGCTGTTACTAGCCCGATCGGACTGTTTTCGAACTTGTCTGAGCTTTTATTAACATTAACAATCTGGTAAAGTTTGGTACATATCGGATGAAAAACGAAGGCCCTATCGTCTTAACGAGACAACGTTAACGACGGACGACAGACGGACGGAACACGGACGACGGACGACGGACGGACGACGGACAACAAATCAACCCAATAGCTCTGCTGGTCTTTGGCCAATAGAGTTAAAACACCAATTAGGTATACAATTTTCAACTACAACGAAATAGTTTCTGACCTTGATATAGTAAATGACACTCATAATGAATGTGAGTGTGATACATCAACATGTTCAAGGAGCGCTGTGGTCTAGTGGTAGAGCGTTGGACCCATGATCCAAAAGTCGTGGGTTCGATTCCCGTCATTGCCATATGCATTTTGTCCCTGAGCAAGACACTTTATCTGCATTGCTTAGTACTGGTTCTACCCAGGAAGACATCGAGAGTGATTCAAATAAGTTCATAGAGCTTTCGTTACAATCGATGTAAAATAAATAAGTTTAAACTAACATGTTGCTACGCTCCAGCAGGTCATGTCATCACTGGTAATTTTGATATTGTAGACAAATGTATTAGGCATCTATTTTTTAAATGTCCGAAGTATAATATACCTTCAATTATTGATTTTTATGCATGTCATTCTCAAATCGCCCAATACATTGTGGATTTTAGTATAAAATGGTGTCGTAGAGAAAATACGGACCCAGACTCTTTTTCTACCTGTAAAAAGTCAATTTTTCAAATTATAGACACACGTATTGACTTTTATAATGCTAACACCTCTTTACTTCCTCCGAGACCTAGGTTTTCGATTCGTAATTTAAAATCGGGAATTTAAGAATTTCATAATAAATTCTTTTTAGTTCCTGCTGATAAAGCAGCTAATAATGTAATTATTGTCTGACGCCTACATTACGTCAATCTCTTATCTCTGGTACTCAGTAGCACTAATTCGTATACTCCAGTTCAATCTACTGAGGATGATGTTGTGTCCACATATATCACTCGGTTCACTAATTTCAAGGCTGGGGTAGACGAAAAGCAAAACAAACTGCCAACTATGTACTGGATTAAAAAACATTCAGGATACGTTCTGGATAGCATTTGTAATAAACGTCAAGTTTCATCTATAAGTACGTACGACTTCTCTTCAATATATACAACCTTACCACATCACCTTATCACAGACTAGCTTATTGGTATTATTTTCAAAAAAACTTTCGCTAGAGACAAAACTAATTTTCTGGCCTGTATATAAAAGCGTTTTTTTACTAACGGCAGTTTAGACAATTACACTATGTGGACTTGCCAAGACGTTTGTGAAGCACTCATTTTCCTATTAGATAATATTTTCGTCAGGTATGGAACTACCGTTTATAGACAGTAACATTTCTGACTGATACTGTCGCTTCTTTTCTTGATTTACATCTCTCTAGTAAATGACGAAATAATTAGTAAAATCTATGACAAGAGAGATGATTTTAATTTTGATATTGTTAATTATCCCCATTTAAATGGGGATGTTCCCCGAGCTACGTCTTATGGGGTCTATGTTTCTCAACGTTTTCCTTTCTCTAGAGCTTGTAGTCGTGTTGAGGACTTTAATATTCGTAATATTTGTATAACTAAAAGCTCTTCCAGTTGGGTTACCGTTACCAAAAGCCTTTGCACAATTGTATTATCGTAACCATGATCTACTTTTAAAATACTAAAGTAATTTAAGAATTCTTCTGCGACAAGAACAGTCACAACGTGACTTCTATGGTGATGTGATTTACAAACTTCGTAAAATCCTTGGCCATAATCACCGTCATACAATCTTTATTAAACTTGTTAAAAGGTTTATCAAAAGACGTTATGACCCTATAATTTTGCAACTTACAACATGTTTAGTGGTTGACCCATTTGCATGTGCCACTATGCTTTCCTCTTTGATAGTGCGATGACCGTACATATGTCGGACCTTATGATGACGTCTACGTAATACATAGAGTATGGTTTCATTGAGTTGGTTCATTTAAACATCGAGATGGGCGTAGCCCATCGAGGTGTTTAAATTAACCAACGAGATGAAACCATACTCTGTTTGTTTTGTAGCATGTCCATTTCAGCTCTGTTTCTGTTATTCTAACTGTTATTCTTTTTTTTTTTTATATTTCAATATTTTATTTCTTTTAATACATATATGCAAAAGCAATATAAGGTGTATGGCAGTACAAAAGTTACATATACATGAATGTAGTCATTCAACAGCACAGAACAGTTATATTAAAGTGTCGTTTTACATGTATGTATTCCAAGAATAAGTTACATTCAGCGGCAGAGACTAGAGGTAGTAGAAATTGAGAAAAGAAAAAGAAAAAAGAAAAAAGCGATACAGAGAGAGAGAGAGATAATTTGTAACCGAATACTGTTCAATTTTCTGTGTTTAAACGTAAAACTTCCCACTTTTTTGAATGCTATTCCAATTTGTCTTTCGAAATGGCTATAATACGCTCTATATGTTCAATTTTTTGTATGTATGAGATGAATGATGTAAAACTAGGAATCGTTTTCGCATACTTATTCTTGAAAATAAAATAATTTGCAATTATTAAAACACAGTTTAAAATATCTGAATACGATTTATCTTGAATAAAACCAAATGAAATCATTTGGAAAGTCAATGCAAAAGGAATATTTTTGCAGTTTAAAAAGTTATGTATTTCTGTCCAAAAAGCTCTACTAAATGGACATTCCCAAAACAAATGTTCAATTGTTTCAACGTGCATATTGCAAAAATCACAGAGACTTGTGTTACTAATTTTGCACTTATATAGACATTTATTTGTGGGTATAAGTCTCATTATATATTTATATTGAAAAGATCTAATTTTGTATCTATTGTGCTTTTGAAAGGTGTGGTATGAATGAGTTTCCAGTTTATGTTTGTTATAGTTTCTTCCCATTTTTGGTGAGGTTTAATTTGTAATTCTGTTTGCATGCGTTCCACTTGAATGTTATATAATAATTTGTTGGCACTGTTTTGTTTTCCTATTTGTTTCAGTAAGCTTTTTTCGCTATAGTGTGTCGTTCTATCTTCTGTTTTTAGTTCCTGTTTCCATTTGTTTGGTATGCTTTGAACAATTGTATAGTAGTACAAGAATTCAGAATAATGTATGTTATATATTGTTTTTAACTGTTATTCTCACTGTTATTCTGACAGTTATTCTGACAGGTCTTATTTTCAATTAAACGATTGACACCTGTGTCTGATCAAAGAGAATTGTCTGTGACCTTGCTACAATTAAGTTCTTATAGGACGGAAGCGTTTGATATTTGTCCGTAATCCTGTCGTGTCGTACCCTTAACTGTTTGTTCTCTTGTTGCTCTGGCTTCTGCCGTCATTCAATACTAACATTGTGGTTTTCTAGGTTTTTGTTGTTTATATCATATATACATGATCATGTATGTGTTCTACTAATATTGTCTGTTAACGCTGCCTTGTTCGTTAGAGATTATAGCATGTGGGTGATAGCTTTATTAACACAGTCTCGTTTATTTGGATGACATTACGGTAAGAGTGAGGTTTGCCACTGACCGCTCCAAGGCGGTAACCCTATTGTAAACCCTTGTATGTTTGTGATGTATTATCTTGCCTTTTATTCAAGATATCTCGTTTCAGTCGATTTGATCCAAAACCACCCAATTTACATATATATGAAAAACTCCTACCACAAGGTACTGAAATAAGCTGGGTTAGAGTTATATTCTGAGATTTTTTAATAAAAGTTGATAAATGAGAGATTTGAGCCAAAACGACTCAAAATATATATATCCAAAGGTATTGAAAACTTTTTCAAATTATAAAATTTAAACTTACAATCTTCACTACCCTTAGATTTCTAGAAGTTGTAATAGATCATGCTGAAATAAGCTGGGTTAGAGTTATATTCTGAGATTTTTTAATAAAAGTTGATTTGTTATAAAAATTACACCCAAATCAATGAATAAGCACGAAATAAACTGAAGAGTGTAAGTTCAAATTGTGATACTTGCTTGCCATTGCAAAAAAAACTATTTTTTACAAAAGTTGTAGAGGGGAATGTTTTTGTATTAAATAAACGTGATTATACAAGTACAAATAAAAAAATGTATAGTCTCTTTGTCAACGTACTTATCTTTGTTATTTTAACAAATTTTGGATAAAAAAATATAGTTTGACTAACACAGTTGGATTATGTTGTTTTTTTTATCTCAAACCTCAATACCTCTAAATCTAAGACACTCGGCGTTGTACGACTTTAGTTTCCAGTATTCAATATTCATCCTAAACAAACTAGCTCCGCAACCAACACATAACAGATGTTTTGCGTAAGTTCCTTTATGACAATTTAGACAAGGTGAAACACGACTTGTTTTTAATCTATATTTATGCAAACAACAATAATTAGAATCCTTAGTTGGCTTGATTTTACATGGCTCACGTAATCCAACTTTAGGAATTGACAAACTTTTACATTACTTTCCATTTTCTGTATACATATAATTAATTTTATTTTTAAGAAAAATATATTTTAATACATAATAAAGAAACAAAAAAGAATAATGAATAATGTCAAAAACAACGAAGAGACTATAATAAATTTGATACGTCTGTTTGATGCAGGAATAATAAGCAAACAGACACTAGAAAATGGTATTAATGCGGTGGCAATCCAATCAGCATTGGAGGCATTGGAAAGTCTAAAAAACAAAAAGAAAAGAAAAAGAAAAAAGAAAAGCAAACAAATTCCAGCATCACGGACCAAACCAATTTCAGCACCACGAGCCGTAAAAACAATCCCAAATCCTCGTACTACAATCAAACCCCGTGAAGAAGTTCCTTTTGAAACTTTAAAAGAAACTCCAAAAGAGGTTAATTCTCACTACATTTTACAATTACACCGGGATGGATTAATTAATATTGATCAGCTTAGAAAGGGGCTAGATGCTCTTAAAAAGCCCAAAATTCAAAAGGAAACTCCAAAAGAGGTTAATTCTCAAACATTGGAGAATTTACGCAAGAGACGACGTGCTAAAAAACAACGTAAACGAGAAAAGCAGAAATATGATAAATTACAAGAAAATGTTATAAATGAGCTAAAACAAGCGTTTAAAGACAACACAAAATGTGGTTATTTTAAAGCATACGATATGTCTGTCGAGAAATACAAAGACACTCAAAAAGTATTTCATGATAAGAGATCCATTATAACAAAACAAATCAAAACTAAAAGGATTATACTTTCAATTTTGTCTCACTATAGATTTAAATAAAGACGATGGTGCTACCAAAAAATACAACCAAACGGTAGTATTACGCAGTGAACAAAAAGCTATCACAGGCCCTGAAAAAAATAAATGAGTTTTATGATGAAGCATCTGCTTATATTGAACGATTTACAAAAGGAGGTTCAGGATTGGAAATTGATCGCTGTTTAAGTTTTACTTGAATATTGCAAAGTATGAATCATTTAAAGGTTCTTCATATATTCCTCTGCCCAAAGCACTAGCTGACAAGAAAGCAATAATAAACTTAAAAAAACAATGATGATAAATGTTTGTTTCATGCAATAAATTCTGCTATTAATCCTGCTGAAAAGAATTCTGACAGATTATCAAAGTATCCTGATATATCGTTCTTGAAAAAAAGATGACATTGACTTTCCCACTCCAATTTCTCAAATATCTAAAGTAGAAAAACAAAACAACCTTGCTATCAATATTTTTGGATATGTTATGAAAGGAAAAAATAAAAAGATAATCATTTTTTCCATATTACATATCAGAACAACCAAAAGATATTGAGCGTATTATTCTTCTTTTAACATTTGATGACATTGAGGTTGAAAAAGATGATTCAGAGAATAAAGATGATTCAGAGAATAAAGATGATTCAGAGAATGAAGATGATTCAAAGAATGAAGATGATTAAAAAATGAAGATGATTCAAAGAATGAAGAAGTAATTATAGATGACAACTATAACCCTGATGATTATTTTGATGAAGAAGTAATTATAATGACAACTATAACCCTGATGATTATCCTGATGAAGAGAGAATTATAGATGACAACTATGACCCTGATGATTATCCTGATGAAGAAGGAATTATAGATGACAACTATGACCCTGATGATTATCCTGATGAAGAAAGAATTATAGATGACAACTATGACTCTGATGATTATCCTGATGAAGAAGGAATTATAGATGACAACTATGACCCTGATGATTATCCTGATAAACCAAAGAAATTAATAACAAAATATCACTATTGCTGGATTAAAAATCTGAATAGACTACTCTATGATCAAAATAAACATCATGGTCAAACATACTTTTGCTATCGTTGCCTTCACGGCTTTTCTGGAAATTGACTACTCACCAAACACAACGAATACTGTGATGGTATCAACAACAATTCTTGCAGAATAGAAATGCCGCAAGAAGGTAAAAATCACATAACATTTAAAAATCATCAAAATCAGATGCATGTGCCTTATGTAATATATGCTGGTTTTGAGAGTATAATCAAACCACAAACAATCAAATTTGGAAAGATCAAAATATACACGAAGCGTGTGTATTTGGGTACCAAGTTGTTAGATATGATGGTAAAGCCGAAGAACCTGTTATTCACAGAGGTGAAGATGTTGTTGAAGTGTTTTTAAATCACTGAAAATGTGAAAAGAGCTACATTAATAATATATTTATTCACCCAAAACCATTAATCATGACGCAGCAAAATGAGGAAGATCATGAAAAAGCTACACACAGTCGCATATGTGAGAATAAAATAGAAAATTGTATAAGCTTTAAAGTAAGAGACCATTGTCAGGTGAATACAGAGGCGCAGCACATAAAAACTGTAACCTGAAACTAAAAATAAAACCAGATAAAACAATCATTCCTGTTGTATTTCATAACCTCAAAGGATATGATAGTCATTTCATTATGCAAAAAATACATACAATGTCAAGTAATATTACATGCATACCAAACAATGCTGAAAAATATATATCATTTAGCGTCGGACAACTCAGATTTGTGGAAAAATTGGTTAATTGCAACAGACAAATCTGATTTCAAAATTACTAATAATCAGTTTGGGGAACAAACAAATTTACTTCTGTGAAAAGGTGTTTATCCATACGAATATATGGACAGTGTGGAAATATTTAAGGAAACACAATTGCCACCTATAGAATGTTTGTACAGCAAACTAACCGATAAAAGTATAAGTCCCGAAGCTTACAAATATGCTCAAAAAATATGGAAAGCGTTTACCTGTAAAACTCTTGGAGACTATCATGATCTCTCTATCTAAAAACTGATGTAACTCTGTTAGCAGATGTGTTTCAAACTTTTAGAAAAAACATGTATGAGTGCATACAAGCTTGATGCTTTACATTACAGCAACCGGATTATCTTGGGATGCTTTACTTAAACATTCAAAAATAGATTTAGAACTTTTTACAGACATTGACATGCACTTATTTACAGAAAAATGTATGCGCGGAGGAATAAGTATGGTATCAAAACGATATGCAAAAGCAAACAATTCACATGGAGCTGATTATAACCCTAACGAGAAAGAAACAACTACATAATGGATCTGGATGAAAATAACCTTTATGGATGGGCAATGAGTCAGCCACTTCCATATTCTGGATTTAAGTGGTTAACAAAAGTTAAAACGGGATTTAAACCCCCAAAACCTGGCAAAAAGGACAAATACTTGAAGTTGATTTGGAATATCCCAAAGAACTCCATGAAGCTCACAATGACTATCCACTTGCACCGGAAAGATTAGAAGTGAAAATATAATGGTTGTCTGAATACTGTTGGAAAATAATAGCATGATAAATATAAAACAACTAGTTCCCGCTCTTATGGACAAAGAAATTTATTTTTTTCATCACAAAAACCTGCAACTTTATTTAAAATTGGGCATGCAACTGAAGAAAATACACACAGTATTAGAATTGAATGAAAAACCATGGATGGAGTCATACATAAATCTAACACAGAACTTAGGAAAAAAGCTAAATCAACAAAAGATTTTTACAAACTTATGAACAACTCAATGTTTGGCAAGACAATGGAAATTGTACGCAAGCGGACTGATATAAAACTAGTCAGAACTGATGGCTCTGAAAATGAAAAAAATAAGAAAAAAACTAGCCAAACCCAACTTTAACAGACGTATAAAGTTTTCAGATGAATTGTCAGCAATACATGTAAACAAAACAAAATTAACATTAAACAAACCTATCTATGTTAGGATGTCACTATTGGACTTATCAAAGTACCTAATGTATGACTGGTACTATAATACTCTAAATAAAAGGTACGGAGATAACTGTACTTTATTATACACAGACACTGACAGCTTGCTGGTAGATATCAAAACAGAAGATGTGTACAAAGACATGGCTCAAATGAAAGATGAGTATGACTTGAGTGATTATCCGCAAACCATCCACTACACGATGATAAATAAAAAAGTAATAGGCAAGATGAAAGATGAGTGTGCTGGTGTTCCTATAGTTGAGTATATTGGATTAATACCCAAACTTTATTCTATTTTGAGAGCGGATGAGCAGATTATTAAGAAAGCAAAGGGAGTAAAAACTTATGTAATCAAAAAACATATCATCTTTGAGAACTACAAGGATGCATTGTTTAACAAGCAAAAAAAAAAACACCCATGAATATGATACGCTCAATAAAGCATGAAATGTATGGTATAACAGTAAACAAAGTAACACTGCCACCATTTTACTCAAAAAGATACATTCGACAATGCGGGATTAAAAATGATGCATGTGCTTTTTATAAAAAACGTATAAAGATATCACGACATACGCGTTTGAGTATCAGCAGGAACAATAAGTAGTTCTTCTTTGACAAATACTCTTTGCGGTGCTGGTGCTTTCAAATAATATACTCTTATAAAGAAGGATACAAATATCGGACAGGGAAAGCAGCATTCAAGGACGACAGTCAACCATACAACACAAAAACAAACACGCAAACAGACAAACCTTGCGTTATCATATAACTATTAATCTTGTGAATATCTACACTCCACATTGTATCAGTTGCTTTGCGTCTTCCACTCTCTTGTTCCACGGGTTGATATAAATATCTTACACTGGCATTCATACAGATAGAATCATCCTTAAATTTCTTTTGTTTCAACAGGAGGAGTTTTTCTTGTCTCCACATGTATTGCTTTAACAACTTCTGGTAATCTCTTTACCCACTCTCTGTTGCGTTTTTGGGAATCTATTTCCTTAGCATACTGATAGCCAAACAATCTTTCAGCTAATGTTCTGTTAAATCTTTCCACTATAGCTTGGTCTCTATGTATCTCTGTTCTGCCTCGTCTGATATTTACATTATGTTTCGCCATCAACTGCGATACTGCACCCATAAATTCTCTGCCTGGATCCACTTGTAATAATTTTGGATATTTCAAATGCCGACTGTATATATTCTCAAATGCTTTGGCAACTTCTTTGCTATCCTTGGAAGTCAGCGGCTCTGCTTCTTTGTATCTACTCGCAATATCAACTACAGTCAATGCATATTTATATGTCTTGCGTCCACGACCAAAGCCAAAAGTATCATGCGGTAAAAATAACAAATCAGCTTGATGCACTCCATTCTTAGTGGAAACATCAAACCTGGGCCTAACTATTTTCTTTGGTGCGCGTAAATAAATCTGCCACACAGCTTGTTTCTTTAAAAATTCTACACCAGCCTCTTTTGACAATTTTTTAACTGCTGAATAACCTCTCCAAAATCCTTTTGGGCTGTAATAAATATTTTACATTTTTTTTACTAACTATTTAAACTATTGAAATCATAACTGCACGATTTGATGAACTGCTTGAAGAGCAAAATCAAAATAGCACAAAGAAATGGACAGACTTGTAAATAAAATATACACTATTACAGATACAAAAATACTGGATACTGAATATGGTCCATCCATGGTATTAACATTATTAGACAACGGTGAGGGTGCCTGATCATCTCAAAAATAAAATAGAGAAGAGTGCTAAACCACCATATTATATTCGACCACTTGGATTGAAACCATGTAAAAACAACAAAAAAAACAGGTATCATGCACATGACTTATTCATTCCAAATTATTCTTTTGATAAAATCAATTTATACGCCACAAATCCAGTTGCAGACATGCCCACCACAATACATGTAATTTCTCTATTCTGTTGATCCGGAGATGGTGTATAAAAATCACTCAGCTTAGGCTCCGGTTCCAAAAGCAACTATTTACCAGTTATATAATAATACTGCTTCATAGCCTGGTCCACATTATCAAATGTCTGCTCTGCATGATGCTCCTTTTGCAGTTGCTTATTAATAAAATCTAATCTCTCTTTTCTTTTTTTATTCCACGCCGCTTGTGCTGCTTCCAATTGTTTCACTGCTTTGTCATGCCTTTGTCTTTCCTCATCTGAATGACTTCTCATTTTTGAAAAGAAATAATTTGAACCGCTAAATGCCAATGCGTTTGTTAATGCGCCACCTATCATCATTGCTACAGCGCTTGCCATTTTTTTATATATATTTTTTTTAAATTATTTCATAATATCCGCAGGAATAATACCTTGCTTAATCAACATATCCTTTGTAGCTATTGCTAACATTATATCCATAGACAGCATCCCAACATCTGTCATATTAAAATCTACTTTAGGTGCTGGTCTTTTTAGTAGTTTTTTGCCAATCTCAGAATATCCAACAGTTAGAAGTGTTTCCACTCCAGCGTGATACACCATATTTACAATTTGTTTTCCGTCAATACTTGTTGCCATTTTTTTTATATGATTATTTTTTTAAAATAAATTATTAAAAATCAAACGGGTCTTTTGGTAGAGTGGCAACAGGTTGTGTAGCAACATGCGTAGCAACATGTGTAGCAACCGATTTCTTGTTACAGATATACAAACCCAACCCAGCAATGCCTAATAAAACCACACACAGTGGAATATAATTTTTGTATACATATTTTTTTTTTTTTTTTTGGTTCCTCTTCACCTATTGTTATTTTTGTTATTTCATCTTGATTTACATGCTTTGCATCTTGCTTTGCATCGTGCTCTACCAAACGCTTTGCCTTTCTTGCCGCTGCTCCTTTTTTCCCAGCTTCTATTCTTTTTGGATTTTTTACTTTTTGTTGTTCAACAGGTATAACTTCACTCTCTTGGTTCTCCATTTCTATTATCTATATTTTTATTTTTATTAAAATCAATATGTCTAACAGTTGTCAGTATTGCTGTTAATGGCGCTAAGCACATTCCCTACCTTTAATACAACTCACAACAAGCACTTGTTAAACCATGATTAATAAATGGGTCTTCCTCCAAATCTTCTATCAGTTTTGGTGGATTGATTACATTGAAATATTTTGATACTCCCATCACATACAAGTTAATAAAATAATTGCCTAAAGTCTTGGTCATGCTTGCCCCAAGCCGTGCTTCATATCTGCAGTAAAGTTTGTTAATTTCATCCGTGGGCATGCTATCTGTATTTGTGAGTTGTATGTCTTTACCCAAATATTGACGACTACCGCCGCCAGCCACTATGGCTGATAATCTTTCTTTTTTGTTTCTTGTTGCTTTGATTCATCAAGTTCTGTGAAACCTTCCGATATATCTTGTAATAGTTCTTCCGCATTCATTTTTATATTAATAATTTTATTTTCTATCTTGGAATAAATATAAAATACAAAACAACCAGTTGCGATATTCATGCACCTAGTAATTGTTAGTATTGTTAATAGCATTGTTATTGATATTGCTATTGTTTCTATTAGCATTGTAAATTTGCTGCAAGCGTGTACTGTTGATTTTATTAATATTGAGTTCTGCTCAACCCGGGGCTAGAGGACGTGAGCGGTAGCCATCATATTTCATTACCGCTCATGAACAGTCTCAATCAAACCGAGACTGAAATATTTCGTATGTGTCGTGCTCGGCCGTTTTCAAAGGTCGATTATCATACTTTTTTTTTGCTATTAACATTGCTACTTTTGCTATGAGCAATGCTATTCACATTGCTACTTTGCTATGAGCAATGCTATTAAGCATTACTATATTCCCCAATATTTCCATTATATTTTCTGTCAGTATTGCTATTAACATTGCTACTTTGCTGTTAGTATTACTATTAGCAACAAAGCAATGCTGTCAAAAATTATTCAACCCAATAACCAGTTGGTTGGTCAGTCCTCAATATTAACTTGGAATATTTAGTCTTTGCTAAAGCTTTTCTTATTCTGGTTCTCTCCTCCAGCGTCGGAATAACATTATTCTCTCTCAAACAATCTTCATAACTATCTCTGTCCTTAGTGTAAAACATACACAACCATTTTGCTAGCTCCCTTAAATCTTTCAATACAGAATTATATCTCTGTGAAATGACCCACACTGATTGTTTGGCGTGACGACCAGAGAATGCCAACTCTGATAACATATATTTTTTCTTTGTTAATTATTTTGTGGCGGAGCAATCATCAATGATGTATAGTGTGGGCTTGCCAGCATATTGTTTGAAAAATAAACGCAACAGTTCTTGCAGCATTTCTTTACCGTTGCTCACGGGATTGACAATTGTTATTTTTTTTTTATCTTTTGGGTGTCTTACATCTCCTATCCAGGGTCTATTTTTATAAGCCTCGTTCCACTCTATGGTTGGACACAATATAATTATATGTTCAAAAACTCCAACATACTATTTTTCAAGTATGTCAAGAACAAACTCTGTCTTACCACAGCCTATCTGACCACAGATAATGGCACTGTGGGGATATTTAGGATATTTAGTATCGCATTTCTTTGTATCTTCCATCTTCAAAATTGATTTGCGCATCTTGTATTATATATAGATAAATATTTAAAGGTTGATCTGCATCTGATTTTTTATTTATTGGTATTGTTATGCCTTCACTACCGTTTTCTATTTTCCTTCCACTACCGTGTAATAAATTGTCATCACATGTTCTAAGGTCAAGCCAAAAAGCATATGAATTTGTCAGATAGGTCTCAAGAGAAACATTGGTAAAGTATAAGTCCTTCGCCACTATGTCTGTCTCTTTGTTTCTTTTTGATGTCAAGGCAAAATATTTGTTGATTTCATCCCAATGTTGATATGCCTTCATGCCCTGACTATACAACTGATTTGGCACGCCCTCTATTGTCATTTCAACCTTTTCAATCGTTGGTTTGTAAAATAATTCCGTGTCTGTTCTTTCTGGGTCTTCAAACAGCATTAGAATACCTTTCATGCTCCGTGCTGGTACATTAATTTTGATATTCCAAAGGGTATCAGATTTGTGTGCTTGTATTATTCTATGTCGCAAGATACGATCATACATAAATACTATCTTACCATTGGTTTGCTGTCTTATTTGTCTGGCTAATTCAACATCACTAACCATATCAAATTCCAAGCAGATATTTTTTATTACATAAGATGCATCAGCATCACGGCTTTTGATAACTTTGTTATAATTGTTAAACGTTAATTCATATTCTAACCTATCACCAAGCCCCGCTTGATAAAATGGCATATGCCTTTCTAACATTTCAAAGTCCAGTGGAATACAAAATCTATTTCCATAAGCTGCTGCTACAGCTTCATCTTCGGTGTCTGAGGAAGCATCTCCCGCACCAACTCTATGTTTTAACATGTTTGCTTTACCAATACCTTGGTAAGCTATATTTACTCGTTCGGTAGGGCTTTTCCATAAATCTACATAACAATGATATATATCACTGTCATCTATTGACATGACTTCATTGCCACTTATTCTTCTTGTCATTTTTTTAACAATTGCTCTACCCAGATTCTGGTATAGAGTAGCGTTGGCGTCTGTTCTGCTTTTAAGTTCTATTTCAAAGGCAAGACGAGCAGTACGTGGAACTATTACATCATTAGTACTTAGATTGGGAAATCTTACAAGCAGTTGCTGGTTTTTGGTCTATGTTGATGGATTATTAGTTATTACTACACTTGTGCGGATGCCCTTGGCACCATGAGGTTCTCTTAGTTTTCTATGAGGGTTGAGTTTGTTTCCGTAAGCTGACATTGTTTGTTTTTTTAAATATACTTTTTAAAATTAAATAAAATAAACAATGGATGAAGGAGGATTTGAATATGAGGTTGTAGATGATGATGTCCTTGTAAGTGATCTGTATGATGAAAAATCAAAATTTATACAACCTGGCTTAGAATTCCAGAGACAAATTGTAAATGAAAATAACTATATTGATCAGCTTCAAGGGGAAGATAAAACAAAAGAACAGCTCACACAAAAAAAGTGGTTAGTAGATCAATTTTTACTGAAGTTAATGCTGAGATCAGCGGAATTGATTATAAAGATAATTTTAGAGTGGCTGAGGACGAAAACGGTAGAACAATGTTATACGCAGTTCAGTTGGGGACAGATGATGTTCCACTTACCTATTACAGGGGAAATTACCCAGACGAACCAATCAAGTTTTATGTGCTGGACACTTTAGTTAAAAAATATGGCATTGACTTCGTAAAAAATAATTTAAAAATGTATGATTTTTTAGTTCCACGTAAAAGAAAGGCTCAGGGCAGGGCTGTATTAGCAGCCTTGGCAAAAACAAGAGATACCATCGCTGCAGAAAATATACCAATGCAAACTTTTTCAACAACTGAAGATGTACAAAATACAGTAGATGCTGTAAATATAATTGAGAGTGATTTGAGTAATATAATAGATGAAACTCATCCTAAAACTGCTGTTCAACCAGAAGATCTAACACTGCGAGAGATACGAGGTTTAGATAAAATAATGCAAAGCTTCCGTGGAGAACTTACTAATAATCTCTAAAAGCTCACTGAGCTTGATAAAGATATAACAAAAGAAAAACAAAAATTAGAACAGGTTAGCTACCCCGGGCAGGAGGATGAGTTTCAACAAGAGCGCATACGTGACAGTATAAAAAACTTAGAAGATGAAAGAAGTGCACGAATTGAAGTGGCGAGTGAAAACAAAGAAGCATTACGCAGTCAAATAAACAGGATAAAAGAAACTATAAATAAGGTATTAAAAAAAGACACAACATTGGGTGAGAGAATACAAACATTATTCAGAGAGCAAGGTATTACTATTGTTAGTATTTTGACTGCGTTTGGTATGATTATTTGGGTTTTAGTTGAGGCCATTATTCCTACAACGGGAGGAGGGACTGCACCTGTTCCAAATCCAAACCTGATCCATCAAGTGTCAAGGACTAAATAAAAAAAAAACTAAGTAATCTTGGTAAACATCTCGCTAATTTAGCTAAAAAGGCTGCTGCAGCACTTCCAGGAATTAGTGGTGCAATAGTATCATGGCTTTTATCTGCAACAGGTAATGTTATTAATTGTCTTGGTAACAATCTATGGGCTTTGATTGTGTTTGTTTCCGGGTTGTTGTATGTGGCAGCTAAAGAGTGGTTCAGTAAATATCGTAAATAAGTAATGCAGCAAGACTTATTACTATAGTACCAACAATTATAGTTGTTTTGTTATCGTCGTGTTCAATCGCTCTTTTTTTCATTTCTGGTGGGTTATGCTCCACAGTTTTATTTATTGATTATTTATCAAAGTCCGGCAGAAATTTCTTTGTTGTGGTGCCTTGAAAAGGTTGAATAATTTTTGGTGGTACTGGTTTTACATTCACATCATTATTCAATCCTAATGCTTGCGCATCGGTTGCTATTACAATTTCATTATTGGAGTCTTGTATTGTTCCGATTCTTAATTCCATGTCACTCGGAGACATGTACAATCCACTTCCATAGACAAAAATTACTTTACTTCTTGCATATTTTAGGGTGTTTTCATATCTTGAAATTTGACTGGGCAAGCCGATGGGGCTATTTATTGCGTCATCTACATTTGCCAGAAATTGTTTCTGTGCATCAAATGCCGTTCCAGTTCCAAGTATATCTGTTCTTGTTTGTGATTGCGAGCCAAGAATTGCCCAGCAGTATGTTCTTATGCTGTCATTGATTCTTTCTACTCCAGCTCTTGTAAATCCCACAGAACTATCTAGTATAAAAGTAGACCAACTATTATCAGCCTCAGATCCTTGTGCAATGTAATCAATATGATCTGTTTTATCACTTTCATAGACTGTGAAACTCATCGTTTTGTTGTCGTATACAGAATTTATCAAAGGATGATAACCAATATTTGTCCAGTAATTATAAATTGTTCCTAGCTCATCATTTTAGCTTTGTTTCTGTCTCCAGTCCGAATTTAAGTCAACATTGAACTCCTTGCATATTCTCTCGTATGCGTTTCGGTTATATGTGTTACTAAACGCATTCCAATTTGAGTCTTGCGGCATTGCTACACTCATCTCAAATAATATTCTTCTGACTTGGTAGTAGACATGAAATCGAAATAACAAACCAACCAGGGCATCAGCTTTTAGATGATTGTTGAAATCAATACCACACCCAGTTGTCGCACACCAAATAGCAAAATTCAACTGATTCGACCAAAATAACATCCAGTCTGTTTCCCAGATTTAGACCATATCATCTGATTTAACGTAAGGGAGTTTGTATTTTTCAAAGACATTGGGAAATGATGCTTTAAATCCTTTACCGTTTGATGTAATGACTGTGTTTTGATTTATTATATCTATCACTTTTTTTCTGAAAGTACTTGAATATTGGGCATCTGGGTTATATTTGAATTCTTTAGAAATCATTTTTTATTTGTATTTTATATATATATTAAAAAAAAATTTTCAAACAATTTCTTACAATTTCAAACATAGACAACTCTATTAATTTACAACAGTATATCGATAATAAAGATGGAACTATGCGCGTTGGATTAAAAAGTTTTACATACACTATCGGTTGGTTTAATATTAATCATGAAGTCACCAGGTGGACTCTATAACTTTCAACAGTTGGCAGAAGATTTTAAATTGTTAAATGAAAATATTACCCACACCATTAATGCGCAAAGTGTTACAGCCATTTTAGATACGCCAATAGAGAAACGAATATCAAGCGGTCTTTCAAAAATGCTGGGATTCGAGGACAGAAAGTGGTTAAAAGGTATTCGTGTTGGAGATCACTCAATTGATTTAGCTCCTTATAAACAGCTATATGTTCATCTGGAACAAGTTAATACGAGAAATGATTATTTCAATGGCGCACCAAGCACTATTATAGGGGTTATACCTGTGGTAAATAAGCAGTTTGGGGATATTGTATATACACGTTTTATCCAGAATATCACTGTCTTTCAAATGGTGCAATGACTGAATTGACAATAGAAGTCAGAAATGAGCATGGCAACAAGATAAATAATCACGGTTCACCTATGAGTTGTTTTAGAAATTATTTAAAAAATATATTTTTATAAAAAAAACAATGAGTATATTTGGGCCAACAAGCACTGAAAAAACAGAAGACTTAGAGGCTTTAACCAATCATGTTCTAGATTTACATAGGCGAGTTGTGCCTATTGTTAACCATTTCAACCTTTTGAGAGATAGAGTTAATAATCTTAAATAGGGGATTATAACACTATTTGCGGAGGGTAAGGGACCACTTGTGTTGAATAGAATACTCTCATTTGGTAACGGTGGAGCAGAAAAACAATGTGGGGCATGGAATGACACGACGTGGTCGTATTATGGGAATAGGTTTAGCAAGTGAACGATTACTTGGTGACGTATCTGTAGTAGTTTTTGTTAATGGTGTTGAAGAACCAAATTATGGCATAACGCTTCACATCATCCCACGCAAACATGATAACTGTGAGAAACCTTTAGATATTGGTGCTGGTTCTGTTATTAACTTTGTATGCAACACTACCAACGCTACCGCTATAAATACGGTGGTGTCATTATTAATTGAATTAATTTATTTTTTTATTATTAAATAAAAAAATGAAGCAACCGACAGCACCAAGTATATATCCTGAGTTGCCAGTGGAAGATGGACCGATGCCAGTGGAAGACGGACAGAATTATAGATTACGAAATATTTCAGAGATTGAAAAAAAGTTAATTACAGAGCGAGACACACGCAAATCTCTTTATAAAAAATATAAACGTGGTATTAATATTACAGATGGAATTGACACTACCTTAATATATGCAGGTGTTATTATACCTGGGATTGGATGTGTTGTTCCAGTTGTGTTACCTTTGGAAATAGCAGCAATAATATGTGGAGCTACAGGTGTTTGTATTAATTTTATCAGACGCAAGCTTAACTCAAAAGCTCAAAAACATTATGAAATAAAAACTTTGGCAGAGTCTAAGTCAAATAGTATAAAGCAGTTAATATCAAAAGCGTTGAGTGATGCACAGATATCAGAACAAGAGTTCAAGGTGGTTCTGGATGAATTGGAGAGATACTATAATTTGAAACAGGACATCAAACAAAAGAAACTTGAAATTAGTAAAGTTCAAAAAAAAAGAACTAGTGGAGCAGCGGAGAAAGGAAGCAATGGCAACCTTACAAAAAAGTCTAAAAAGTGTGTGATTTATTGTTTTAGTAGTGTGTTTGAGTATGATCCACCACCTTTGTATTCAAGGTCGGAGAATTGTTAATTTGAGTAAAATTTTAATAACAAATCAACAAATTTGTTTTGTATAAAAGAAACATTTTATAATTATACACACAATCAGACTATTTTTGTAAATTGGGTGTTATTTTGATAACTATTAAAAAAATTAAACTTGCAATCTTCATTATCCTATTCTACAAAAAGTTTTAATAAATCAAGTAAATCACCATTTCATAGTGATTAAGGTGTAAATTTCAAAATGTATTAAAAAATCTCAGAATATAACTCTGGCTCAGGTTATTTCAGCACCTTGTGGTAGGAGTTTTTGTATATATGTATTTTGGGGGTTTCTGGATCAAACTCGAGTGAAACGAGAGCTTTGAGCCAGAACCCCCAAAATACATATATATGCTATCCTTGGAAGTTAGTGGCTCTGCTTCTTTGTATCTACTCGCAATATCAACCACAGTCAATGCATATTTATATGTCTTGCGTCCACGGCCAAACCCCAAAGTGTCATGGGGTAAAAATAACAAATAAGCTTGATGCACTCCATTCGTAGTTGAAACGTCAAACCTGGGTCTAACTATTTTCTTTGGTGCGGGTAAATAAATCTGCCACACAGCTTGTTTTTTTTAAATTCTAATGCCTTTTTCTCACTGACACCAGCCCCTTTTGCTAATTTTATAACTGCTGAGTAACCTCTCCAAAATCCTTTTGGGCTGTAATAAATATTTTCCTTTTTTTTTCTATTAAAGATTAAAATTTATATAACTATAATGAAAAAAATGGAACAAATCACAACGGCACAATTTGATGAACTGCTCAAAGAGCAAAATCAATATAGCACGAAGAAATGGACAGACTTGGAAATAAATAAAACATATGCTTACAGATACAAAAATACTGGATCTTTACCGTGGTCCATCAATAATATTGACATTATCAGAAAACGGTGACGTATGGGCCCCTGATCATCTCAGAAAAAGAATAGAAAAGATAAATGCTAAACCACCATGTCATATCCGTCCACTTGGATTTAAATCATGTAAAACAACAAAAAAAATGTATCGTGCATATGACTTTGTCGTTACAAAAGGCATTCCAAAGTAAGAACAACAACAAAAAATGTATCATGCATATGAATTAGTCATTCCAAAGTAAGGATAACAAAAAGGAATCATACATATAACTTAGTCATTCCAAAGTAATTATAGTTGTTAAACTATTTTTTTTTATGAAATCAATTTATACGCCACAAATCCAGTTGCAGCCATGCCCACCACAATAAACGTAATCTCTCTATTCTGTTGATCCGGAGATGGTGTATAAAAATCACTCAACTTAGGCTCCGGTGCCGAAGGCAACTGTTTACCAGTTATATAACAATACTGCTTCATAGCCTGATCCACATCATCAAAAGTCTGCTCTGCGTGATGCTCCTTTTGCAGTTGCTAATTAATAAAATCTAATCTCTCTGTTCTTTTTTTATTGCTCGCTGCTTGTGCTGCTTCCAGTTGTTCTACGGCTTTATCATGTCTTGGTCTTTCCTCATCTGAATAACTTCCCATTTTTGAAAACAGATAATTTGAACCGCTAAACGCCAATGCGTTTGTTAATGCGCCACCTATCATCATTGCTACTGCGCTTGCTATTTTTTTATATAGTATATATTTTTCTAAATTACTTCATAATATCCGCAGGAATAATACCTTGCTTAATCAACATATCCTTCGTAGCCATTGCTAACAGTATATCTATAGACAGCATCCCAACATCTCCCATATTAAAATCCACTTTAGGTGCTGTTTTTTTTAGTATTTTCTACCAATCTCAGAATATCCAATAGGTATGAGTGTTTCTACTCCAGAATGATACAACATATTTACAATTTGTTTTCCGTCAATACTTGTTGCCATTTTTTCATATGATTATTTTTTAAAAATAAATTATTAAAAATCAAACGGGGTTTTTGGTGCATGCGCTGCAACAGGTTCTGTAGAAACAGGCTGCGTAGCAACAGGTTGTGTAGCAACACATTTCTAGATATAGATACACAAACCCAACACAGCAATGCCTAATAAAACCACACACGGTGGAATATGATTTTTGTATACATTTATTTTGATTTGTTCTGGTTCCTCTTCACCTATTGCTATTTTGTTATTTCATCTTGCTTTGCATCTCTTGCATCTACCTGAAGCAAACGCTTTGCCTTCCTTGCCGCTGCACCCTTTTTTCCAGCCTCTATTCGTTTTGTTTTTTTACTTTTTGTTGTTTAACAGGTTCTGTATCAACTTCACTCTCTTGGTTCTCCATCATTAATTTTATCTGTATTTTTATTTTTATTAAAACCAATATGTCTAACAGCTGTCAGTATTGCTGTAAATGGCGCTAAACACATTCCATACCTGTAATACAACTCACAACAAGCGCTTGTTAAAGCATGATTAATAAATGGGTCTTCCTTCAAATCTTCTATCAGTTTTGGTGGATTGATTACATTGAAATATTTTGATACTCCCATCACATACAAGTTAATAAAAGAATTGCCTAAAGTCTTGGTCATACTTGCTCCAAGCCGTGTTTCATATCTACAGTAAAGTTTGTTAATTTCATCCGGGGCATGCTATCTATATTCGTGCGTTGTATGTCTCTACCCAAATACTGACGGCTACCACCGCCAGCCACTATGGCTGATAAGCTTTCTTTTTTTGTATCTTGTTGCTTTGATTCATCTGTGGAACTCTGTTCCGTAGAACTCTGTTCCAATATGATATCTTGTAATAGTTCTTCCGCGTTCATTTTTATATTAATCATTTTATTTTTTATCTTGGAATAGACATAAAATACAAAACAACCAGCTGCAATTTTAACCACACAACTAGTAATTGTTAGTATTGTTAATAGCATTGTTATTAACAATGCTATTTTGTATTAGCATTGTTAATTTGCTGCAAACATTGCTATTAACATTGCTACTTTGCTATGAGCAATGCTATATGCATTACTATATTCCCCAATATGTCCATTATATTTTCATGTCAGTATTGCTATTAACATTGCTACTTTGCTATTAGTATTACTATTAGCATCAAAGAAATGCTGTTAAAAAAAAGCAATGCGTAAACTATTATTCAACCCAATAGCCAGTTGGTTCGTCAGTCCTCAAAATTAACTTGGAATATTTAGTTTTTGCTAAAGCTTTTCTTATTCTGGTTCTCTCCTCCAGCGTCGGAATAACATCATTCTCTCTCAAACAATTTTCATAACTATCTCTGTTCTTGGTGTAAAACATACACAACCATTTTGCTTGCTCCCTCAAATATTTCAATACAGAATTATATCTCTGTGAAATGACCAACACTGATTGTTTGGCGTGACGACCAGAGAATGCCAACTCTGACAACATTTCTTTTTTCTTTGTTAATTCTTTTGTAGCGGAGCAATCATCCATGATGTATAATTTGGGCTTGCCAGCATACAGTATTGTTTGAAAATTAAACGCAACAGTTCTTGTAGCATTTCTTTGCCGTTGCTAACGGGATTAACAAATATTATTTTTTTATCTCTCGGGTGTCTTACATCACCTATCCAGGGTCTATTTTTATAAGCCTCGTTCCACTCTATGTTGGACACAAAATAATTATATGTCCAAAAACTCCAAAATACTCTTGTTCGAGTATGTCAAGAACAAACTCTGTTTTACCGCAGCCTGACCACAAAATAATGGCACTGTGCGGATATTTAGGATATTTAGTATCGTACATCTTTGTATCTTCCGTCATTGAAATTGATTTGCGCATCTTGTATTATATATAGATACATATTTAAAGTTTGATCTGCTTCTGCATTTTTATTTATGAGTATATTATGCCTTCACTGCCGTTTTTTATGATTCTTCCACTGCCGTGTAATACATTGTCATCGCATGTTCTAAGGTCAAGCTACAAAGCATATGATTTTGTTAGATAGGTATTAAGAGAAACATTAGTAAAGCATAAGTCCCTCGCCACTATGTCTGTCTCTTTGTTTCTTTTGATGTTAAGGCAAAATGTTTGTTGATTTCATCCCAATGTTGATATGCCTTCATGCCCTGACTATACAAGTGATTTGGTATGCCCTCTATTGTCATTTCAACCTTTTCAATCTTTGGGTTGTAAAATAATTCCGTGTCTGTTCCGTCCGGGTCTTCAAACAGCATTAGAATACCTTTCATGCTCAGTGCTGGTACATTAATGTTGATATTCCAAAGGGTATCAGATTGTTTGCTTTTTTTTTTCTATGTCGCAAGATACGATCATACATAAATGACATTTTACCATTGGTTTGCTGTCTTATTTGTCTGGTTAATTCAACATCACTAACCATATCAAATTCCAAGCAGATATTCTTTATTACAAAAGATGCATTAACATCACTGCTTTTGATAACTTTGTTATAATCGTTAAACGTTAATTCATATTCTAACCTATCGCCAAGCCCCGCTTGATTAAATGGCATATGACTTTCTAATATTTAAAAGTCCAGTGGAATACAAAATATATTTCCATAAGCTGCTGCTACAGCTTCATCATCATCGTCTGAGAAAGCATCATCTGCACCAACTCTATATTTTAGCATGTTTGTCTCACTAACACCTTGGTAATGCATGTTTAATTGTTCGGTGGGGCATTTCCATAAATCTACATAACAAGGATATATATCACTGTCGTCTATTGACATGACATCATTACCACTTATTCTTATTGTCATTTTTTTCACTATTGCTCAAAACAAAAACGATAGAACAATATTATGTGCAGTTCGGTTGGGGGCGGAGGATGTTCCACTTACACATTATAGGGGAAATATCCAGTCGAGTTTTATACGCTGGACACTCTACTTGGAAAACATGGTGTTGACTTCATCAGAAACACTTTAAAAATGTATGATTATTTAGTTCCACGTGAAAGACTGGCTCGGGGTAGGGTAGAATTTCAAGTCTTGATAAAAGCAAGGAATACTCTCACAGAAGCAGGAGAAAATATACCAATGGAACCTCTTTCAACAACTGAAGATCTGCAAATGCGTTAGATGCCATTGGTTCAACAGAGAGAAATTTAAATAATATAATAGATGAAACTCATCCTACTGCTGTGCTACCTGATGATCTACCACCATTGCGAGAGTTACTAGGTTTAGAAAAGGTATTGCAAAGCTTCCGTGGTGAACTTACTAATAATCTCTCAACGATCACTGAGAATGATAAAGAGCTAGCGGACCTAAAACAACAATTAGAACAAGCTACGACTAATTAGGAAAAAATAATAATTAGCGATCGCATCAAAGAACTTGAAGCTGAAAGAAGTCCACGACTTGAAGCGGCGAGTGAAAACAAAGAAGCATTACGCAGTCAAATAAACAGGATAAAAGAAACGATAAATAGGGTGTTAAAAAAGACACAACATTAGGTGAGAGAATAAAAATATTTTTCAGAGAGCAAGGTATTACTATTGTTAGTATTTTGACTGCGTTTGGTTTGATTATTGGGATATTAGTTGAGGCCCTTATTCCTACAACTGGCGGAGGGACTGCACCTGTTCCTAAAGCTGACCCGTCAGGTGTAAAAGACTGGTTAAAAAAATAACTAAGTAATCTTGGAAACATTCTCGCTAATTTAGCTGGTAAAGCTGCTGCAACACTTCCAGGAGTTATTGGTGCAATAGTATCATGGCTTTTATCTGCAACAGGTGAAGTTATTAATTGGTTTGTTAACAATCTATGGACACTGCTTGTGTTTGTTTCCGGGTTGATTTATGTGGCAGCCAAAGAGTGGTTCAGTAAATCTCGTAAATAAGTAATGCAGCAAGACCTATTACTATAGTACCAACAATTATAGTTGTTTTGTTATCTTCGTGTTCAATCGCTATTTATGTTATCTCTTGTTCGACAGGTGGATTTCCCACACATTTATGTATCAATCATTTATCAAAGTCAGAATGTTCCGGTATGAATTTCTTTGTTGTGGTGCCTTGAACAGGTTGAACATTTTTGGTGGTACTGGTTTTACATTCACATCATTATTCAATCCTAATTCTTGCGCATCGGTTTATATTACAATTTCATTATTGTAGTCTTGTATTGTTCCAATTCTCAACTCCATGTCTCTCGGAAACATGGACAATCCACTCTCATAGACAAAATTTACTTTACTTCTTGCATATTTTAGAGTGTTTTCATATCTTGGAATTTGATTGGGTAAGTCAATGAGGCTGTTTGCGTCCTCTACATTTGCTAGAAATTGTTTCTGTGCATTAAATGCTGTTCCAGTTCCAGGTATATCTGTTCTTGTTTGTGATTGTGAGCAAAGGATTGCCCAGCAGTATGTTCGTATGCTCTCATTGCTGTGTTCTACTCCTGCCCTTGTGAAACCAAATGAACTATCTAGTATAGTATCAGCCTCAGAGCCTTGTGCTATGTAGTCAATTTGGTATGTTGTATCGCTCTCATAGACTGTAAAACTCATTGTTTTGTTGTCGTATATAAAATGTATCAAAGGATGATAACCAATATTTGTCCAGTAATTATAAATTGTTCCTAGACCGTCATTATAGCGTTGCTTCTGTCTCTAATCCGAATTTAAGTTAACGTTGAAATCCTTGCATATTCTCTCTTATGCGTTTCGGCTATATATGTTATTAAACGCATACCAATTTGAGTCTGGGGGCATTGCCACACACATCTCAAATAATATTCGTCTAACTTGGTAATAAAAATGAAATCGAAATAACGAACCAACCAAGGCACCAGCTTTCAGATGATTGTTGAAATCAATGCCACACCCAGTTGTCGCACACCAAACAGCAAAATTCAAATGGTTCTGCCAAAATGACATCCAATCTGTTCCCCAGCGTTGGACTATAGCATCTGATCTGACATAGGGGAGTTTATATTTTTCAAAAACATTGGGAAATGATGCTTTAAAGCCGTTACCGTCTGATTGAAATAACTACGATTTGATTTAATATATTTATCACTTTTTTGCTAAAAGTGCTTGAATAGTGACATCTGAACTATATTTGAATTCTTTAGAAATCATTTTTTATTTGTTATATATATAAAAAAATGTTTCACACAATATCAAACATAGACATCTCTATTATCTTACAACAGTATATCGATAATAGAAATGGAGATAAGCGCGTTGGATTAAAAAGTTTTACATACACTATCGGTTGGTATCATATTAATCATAAAATCATAAGAAACACCAGACCGTACGTTTTATATACCAGATGGATACTATAACTTTAAACAGTTGGCAGATATATTTGAAGAATTGAATATTACCCTAACCGTTGATGAACAAAATGGTATAGCATCTTTAAAGACGCCAACAGAAATACGATTATCTAGCGGTCTTTCAGAAATGCTGGGATTCAAGGACAATACATGGTTGGAAGGTACTCATATTGGTACTCATATTGGAAAACAATCGATTAATTTAGCTCTTATAAACAGCTATATATTCATCTGGAACAATTTAATACGAAAAATAATTATTTCAATGTAGTGCCAAGCACTATTATAGGAGTTATGCCTGTGGTAAATAAGCAGTTTAAAAACTATTGTATATACACGTTTTTTATCCTGAATATCGCTGTCTTTCAAATGGTACAATTACTGAATTAAAAATAAAAGTCAAAGATGAGTATTTGCGTTTTAGAATTTATTTAAAAAAATATATTTAAAAAAAAATAATGAGTATATTTGGGGCAACAGCACCTGAAAAAAGAGAAGATTTAACCAATCTTATTTGAGATTTATATAAGCGAGTTAGGTCTATTCTTAGTCAAGTCGAACAAATAAGAGATAATCTTAAATATGGAATTATTACAATATTTGCGGAGGCTAAGGGTGCACTTACATTGGGTAAAGTATTCTCATTTGGTAATGGCGGAAGAGAAAAAAATGTGGGGTATGTAATGACACGCCGTGGGCGGATTGTGGGTATAGGTTTATCAAGTGAACCTATAATTGGTGACGTGTCTGTAGTGGTCTCTGTCAATGGTGTTGAAGATCCAAATTATGGTATAACGCTTCACACCACCCCACGCAAACACGATAACTTTGATTCACCTTTATATATCATAGCTGGTTCTGTTATTAACTTTGTATGCAAGGTTGTCAACGCTAACGCTGTAAATACTGTGGTGTCATTATTAATTGAATTAATTTAATTTTTATTATTAAAAAGATGAAGCAACCGACAGCACCAAGTTTATATCCTGAGTTGCCAATGAAAGACGGACACAATTATAGATTACAAACAAATTCAGAAATTGAACAGAAGTTAATTACAGAGCGAGATACACGCAAGTCTCTTTAAAAAAAAATATAAACGCGGTATTAATATCACAGATGGAATTGACACTACCTTACTATCTGCAGGTGTTATTATGGCTGGGATTGGATTTATTGTTCCAGTTTTGTTACCTTTGGAAATAGCAGCAATATTATGTGGAGCTACAGGTATTTGTATTAAATTTATCAGACGCAAGCTTAATACGAAAGCTCAAAAACATCATGAAATAAAAACTTTGGCGGAGTCTAAGTTGGATAGCATAAAAATGTAATATCAAAAGCATTCAGTGATGCACAGATATCTGAGCAAGAGTTTAAGTTGATTTTGGATGAGTTGGATAAATATTATAGTTTAAAACAGGACACCAAAAAGAAAGCTGAAATTAGTGAAGTTCAAAAAAAGGAACTAGTGGAGCAGGGAAGAGAGGAAGCAATGGCAACCTTACAAAAAAGTCTAAAAAGTGTCTGATTTATTGTTTTAGTAGTGTATTTGAGTATGATCCACCACCTTTGTATTCAAGCTCGGAGAATTATTGATTTCGTGCTTATTCATTGATTGGGTGTAATTTTTTATAACAAATCAACTTTTATTGGAAAATCTCAGGATATAACTCTAACCCAGCTTATTTCAGCATGATCTATTACAACTTTTAGAAATCTTAGGGTAGTGAAGATTGTAAGTTTAAATTTTATAATTTGGAGAAGTTTTCAATATCTTTGGATATATATATTTTGAGTCGTTCAGGCTCAAATCTCTCATTTATCAACTTTTATTGAAAAATCTCAGAATATAACTCTAACCCAGCTTATTTCAGCACCTTGTGGTAGGAGTTTTTCATATATATGTAAATTGGGTCGTTTTGGATCAAATCTCGAGTGAACGATTTGAGCCAGAACCCTCAATTTACATATATATTATGTTTTAGCTATGAAAATCAGCCAAATCTGGTGTTTTCCAGGCCAAACATTGTCATAAGCAAGTGTTTCCTATAAATGTTTACATGTATTGTTGCGTGATCATTACATTTTCATAAACAATAATTAAACCAAAGGTAACATGCGGCTTATTTAAAGACATATGTGCATTTCATATGCAACTGCAGTACATTGTGAGTGTTTTCATTTGTATTTTACTTAAACTTGTTTTTTTAACATCGATTTTAACGAAACGATATTTTAATAACTCTCGATGTCTTCCAGGCAAACGCAGATAAAGTGTCTTGCTCGACGGCATTACACATGTGGTCATGGCGGGTATCGAACTCAGGACTTTTCGATCCATCGCTCATTTGTAATTCAATCACTCTTCCAGATCGCCTCCAACTATTCTAAAGTTTTACTTTCACCTCTCCATCTACGTTTATCAATTTGCCTTTGTTTTAACTTATTAAACGTATGTATGTTTGTTTTGTAATATCAAATACAATTTAAGTAAGTTTATATTTTAGGTGCAGTCAGCTTCCGGTTTTATTTACCCTGGTGTTAAGTCCGGTAATGCTGACAACGATGCCAGTACACCACGTGGTGGTGTTGTCTGTATTTACGACGACAATACGGTCAAAGTGTTTAGCCCTTTTGTACTTAAGAGTGGTGGACACTTGATTTACACAGGTATGTGGTGTACACTTCTTATATCATGAAGGCTTGTAGAGACGTGATTTACACAGGTATGTGATGTATACGCCTTTTCTCCTGTCGACTGTTGGACACGTGATTTGCACAGGTATGTGGTGTATACTTCTTATCTCCTGTAGGTTTGTGGAGACGTAATTTACACAGATATGTGGTGTATACGCCTTATCTCCTGTCGACTGGTTGGTTACGTGTTTACACAGGTTTGTGTTGTATACCCCTTATATCCTGTCGACTGGTGGTTACGTGATTTACACAGGTTTGTATTGTATACCCCTTATATACTGTCGACTGGTGGACACGTGATTTACACAGGTATGTGGTGTATACCCCTTATCTCCTGTCGACGTTTGCGTGGCGTCCTGATGTAAATAAACGTAGATCTACAACATCATTTGTTGATGCACCAGTTACAATGGTTGACGTCACTTGCTGCTTCCCATAAGTAAAATTAAGAAATTAGTATTAAATTAACTTGAGAATATGTTTTTTTGGAAGTCTCGTATAATCTCTCAAAATCTCGCAAAATCACCCAATGTTATAATATCCTAATGTCCCATCCATGGTAAAGTGAGGATGTTGACAACTTGTTAAAATTTCAAACCTTTTTATAATTCTGAGAAACTTTCTTTATCATGCAAATAAGCATGTCTGCTATTAAACATTACGAAGGAAATTGGGGTTTGAATGTAACATTTCTTCAGTCGTATGCTAACACCGGGTTAAATGTCAACGTTATGTTTACCCCTTAACGTTGATTTAAGAATCCCAGAATCTATACAAGTCAATGCTTACAGAATAATTCAGATTGTTTTGAACCAGTATATATATATACTCGTCAATGATTACGGAGTCATTCTGATTATATCGAACCAGCATTGATACGAGTCAATGCTTACCGAATCAGTCTGATTATAATGAGCCAGCATCTGTACTAGTCAATTGCTTACCGAGTCATTCTGATTATATTGAACCATTATCTATACTAGCCAATGTTTTCCGAAGCATGCTGATTATATTGAAGAAGTATCTATACTAGTCAACGATTACCGAATCATTCTGATTATATTGAATCCAGCATCTATACTAGTCAATGCTTACCGAGTCATTCTGATTATATTGGACCAGCATCTATTCTAGTCAATGATTACCGAGTCATTCTGATTATATTGAACCGGCATCTATACTAGACAATGCTTACCGAGTCATTCTGCTTATATTGAACCAGCATCTATACTAGTCAATGATTACCGAGTCATTCTGTCTATACTGATCCAGCATATATACTAGTCAATATTTACCGAGTCATTCTGATTATATTGAACCAGCATCTATACTAGTCAATGTTTACCGAATCATTCTGATAATATTGAGTTCAGCATCTATACTAGTCAATGCTTACCGAGTCATTCTGATAATATTGAACCAGCATCTATACTATACAATGCCTACAGAATAATTCTGATTATATTGAACCAGCATCTATACTAGACAATGCTTATCGAATCATCCTGATGATATTGAACAAGCATCTATACTAGACAATGCTTACCGAATCATCCTGATTATATTGAACCCACATATATATAGACTATACTTACCGAATCATTCTGCTTATATTTGAGCCAGCATCTATACTAGTCAGTGATTACCGAATCATCCTGATGATATTGAACCAGCATATATACTAGACAATACTTACCGAGTCATACTGTTTATATTGAACCAGCATCTACAATGTATAATAGACAATGCTTACCGAATCATTCTGATTATATTGAACCAGTATCTATACTAGTCAGTGTTTACCGAATCATTCTGATTATACTGGACCAGAATCTATACTAGACAATGCTTACCGAATCATTTTGATTACATTGGACTAGCATCTATACTAGACAATGCTTACCGAATCGTCCTGATTATATTGAAGGATCATCTATTCTAGACACTACTTACCGAATCATTCTGATTAATATATTGAACCAGCATCTATACTAGTCAATGATTACCGAATCATTCTGATGATATTTAATCAGCGTCTATACTAGACAATGCCTACCGCATCATTCTGATTATATTGAACCAGCATATATACTAGACAATGCTTACCGAATCACCCTGATGATATTGAACCAGCATCTATACTAGTCAATGCTTGCTGAGTCATTCTGATTATATTGAACCAGCATCTGTACTAGACAATACTTACCGAATCATTCTGATTATATTGAACCAGCATCTATACTAGACAATGCTTACCGAATCACCCTGATGATATTGAACCAGCATATATACTAGACAATGCTTACCGAATCATTCTGATTATATTGAAACAGCATCTAAACTAGACATTGCTTACCGAATCATTCTGATAATATTGAACCAGCACCTATACTAGACAATGCTTACCGAGTGATTCTGATTATATTAAAACATCATCTATACTAGTCAATGCTTGCTGAGTTATTCTGATTATATTAAACCAGCATCTATACTAGACAATGCTTACCAAATCATACTGATTATATTGAACCAGCATTTAAAATAGACTGGTTACCGAATGATTCTGATTATATTAAAACAGCATCTATACTAGTCAATGCTTACTGAGTCATTCTGATTATATTGAACCAGCATCTATTCTAGGAAATACTTACCGAATCATTCTGATTATATTGAACCAGCATCTATACTGGTCAATGCTTACTGAGTCATTCTGATTATATTGAACCAGCACCTGTACTAGACAATGCTTACCGACTGATTCTGATTATATTGGACCAGCATATATACTAGTCAATGCTTACCGAATCATTCTGATTATATTGAACCAGCATCTATACTGATCAATGCTTACTGAGTCATTCTGATTATATTGAACCAGCATCTATACTAGACAATGCTTACCGAATGATTCTGATTATATTGGACCAGCATACGAGGGTGCTTCAAAAAGTTCTGTCACTAGGCATATATCCTTTGAACTTGATATTACAATGAGATAAAGTAGTGTATTTATGGTACTACTGTGTTCGCTCTCTTAAATTCCACAACAAATATGAAACGTTTCCGATTATTTATACCCCTGAATTACCTCCCCCTACCACACCTTTTGGATACTGGCATCTCTGAAAATGTCCTTGTTTCAAAACGTTGTAAAAATTATTTGAATAATTCTATGCTTTTAAATTTTCTTGTACGCCATCTGTTGTTATTCGCCCATAATCCATGAACATGATTGTCGAGAATTCGGAAAGGTCTTGCTGCAAACCAGATATGAGTGAATGCATATCCCTTAATTTTAGCAGAAATAACACTGATTTTCTTCATTTTGTTTACGGAAATTTATAATATCTTTTAAATGTCGTAACTATTCTCATAATATTAATATGTTTTCATTTTTTTTACAAATCCTAGTCCTTCAGTGTTTAAATTTCATATTCAATACATTATTGTAGAATTTTGTACAATGTTTAGTGAAAATGTTAATCATTCAAAAACGCTATTTCAGAAGACTGCCCTTCCATTTAATGTCCATTTATCATTAAATTAATTTTACACGTTAGCTTAACATGTTAATTTCTAAGACAATGCCCTTTCATCTACCATGCTTAAATTCTGAATCTTGTAATGCACAGATATAACTGGTAATGTATAAAAAATTGCAAAGGTCTTCGACAAGCACTTAAAGAGAAACAGGCATTTAAAAAAGTAACAATTAACATACCTGAAAAAAACTCAGGACGAAAATGCCTCAGTATGTATAAGTGATATGTATTAAATGTTCCATAACTTTCGTCACACAACAGATACAGCATTTATTTTACCATCAATGGAATGGTATTGAAACTTTCTTTCATTTGGTATCAAACAGCAACACTCATAATGAGCACATACTTGTTAAAACGCGTTAGTGACAGAACTTATTGAATGACCCTCGTATATACTAGACAATGCTTAAGGAGCCATTCTGATTATTCGTCAATACTAGAAAATGCTTACCGAGTCATTCTGATTATATTAAACCAACATCTATACTAGACAATTCTTACTAAATCATCCTGATTATATTAAACCAGTTTATATACTAGTCAAAAATGTTAAGTACACGCGTACGAATATGTCACTAATGTTCTCATTACTTTGTGTATTTCACGCTTGCCTTGAAATAAGGTTGAACTGCACAATACAACAGCACTTATTCAGCTGCGTACTAGTGCAGGTTTCGATGTTACTAATTCTAAAACATGACAGCAAAAGTTGTTTTGACATGATGTTTTACAAGATTTAACACAACAAATGCGTTTGCAAAAGAAAATTTCAAAACCTTTAATGTTAACGCTGATATACATTTACTTGAATTTCAAAAGATATTGAGTTAACAGGGAGATAATTTAGGATTATCCATGTTTGATGTTATTTTAAACGGAACATTTGCAATAAATTGGTGGAAACTTTATGTTTTTATATTACATTTTTCCTATGCTCAGCCCGGGGCTAAAGGGCTTGAGCTGTAGCTAGCATATTTCACTACCGTTCATGAACAGTTTCAATTAAACCGAGACTGCAATATTACGTATGTGTCGTGTTCGGCCGTTTCCAAAGGTCCACTCTCATACTCCTATTAAGAACTGTATATCATAGATCAAACTTTGATTCATGTTATGAGTTTTATCAGCATATTGTTCATGCTTTCATACAAAGGAGGATAACGACATAAAGATCACCAATTTTCCCGGGACACAGTATACCTCCCGCCATCTGTAAGAATCGACACTTTTTCACTTTACAAGTCGAGTTCCTAGTGGATCCGAACCAGCAGCAGTGATAGGCGAGGAAGCTTTAGACACAGCAGCTTTACTATCCCGACCAATTTATACGAAGCAGCAGCAGTGATAGGCGAGGACGTTCTATACACAGCAGCTTTACTATCCCGACCAGTGGATACGAACCAGCAGCAGTGATAGGTGAGGAAACTTAAGGCACAGCAGCTTTACTACCCAGTGGATACGAACCAGAAGCAGTGATAGGCGAGGAAGTTTTAGACACAGCAGCTTTACTACCCAGTGTATACAAACAAGCAGCAGTGATAGGCGCGGAAGTTTAGATACAACATCTTTACTACCCAGTGGATACGAACTAGCAGCAGTGATAAGCGAGGAAGTTTTAGACACAGCAGATTTACAATCACGACCAGTAGCTACGAACCAGCAGCAGTGATAGGAGAAGACGTTTTATACAGAGTAGCTTTACTATCCAGTGGATACGAACAGGCAGCAGTGATAGGCGAGGACATTTCAGACACAACAGCTTTACTATCCCGACCAGTGGATACAAAATAGCAGCAGTGATAGGCGAGGACGTTTTAGACACAGCAGTTTTACTACCAAGTGGATACGAACTAGCAGCAGTGATAGGCGACGAAATTTTAGACACACCAACTTTACTATCCAGTGGATACGAACCAGCAGCAGTGTAAGCCGAGGAAGTTTCAGATACAGCAGCTTTACTACCCAGTGGACACGAACCAGCATCAGTGATAGGCGAGGACGTTTTAGACAAAGCAGCTTTACTATCACGACCAGTGGATACGACCAGTAGCAGCTATAGGCGAGGAAGTTTTAGACAAGCAGCTTTAATATCCCGAAAAGTGGATACGAACCAGCATCAGAGATAGGCGAGGAAGTTTTAGATACAGCAGCTTTACTATCCCGACCATACGATACGAACCAGCAGCAGCGATAGGCGAGTTCGTTTCAGACACAGCAGCTTTACTATCCAGTGGATACGAACCAGCAGCAGAGATAGGCGTGGACATTTTAGACATATCAGCTCTACTATCCAGTGGACAGGAACTAGCAGCAGTGATAGGCGAGGACGTTTTAGACACATCAGCTTTACTACCCAGTGGATACGAACCAGCAGCAGCGATAGTCAAATAAGTTTTCGATACAGCAGCTTTACTACCCAGTGGATACGAACCAGCAGCAGTGATAGGCGAGGAAGTTTTAGACAAGTAGCTTTACTATCCCGACCAGTGGATACGAACCAGCAGCATATATAGGCGAGGACGTTTTACACACAGCAGCTTTACTATCCAGTGGATACGAACCAGCAGCAGTGATAGGCGAGGAAGTTTAAGACACAGCAGCTTTACTACACAGTTGATTCGAACCAGCAGCAGTGATAGGTGAGGAAGTTTTAGACACAGCAGCTTTTCTACCCAGTGGATAAGAACCAGCAGCAGTGATAGGCGATGAAGCTTTCGACACATCAGCTTTACTATCCCGTGTACACGAAGCAGCAGCAATGATAGGCGAGGAAGTTTTAGACATAGTAACTTTACTATTCAGTGGATACTAACCAGCAGCAGTGATAGGCGAGGAAGCTTTCGACACATCAGCTTTACTATCCCGTGGATACGAAGCAGCAGCAGTGATAGGCGAGGAAGTTTTAGACACAGTAGCTTTACTATCCAGTGGATACGAACCAGCAGCAGAGATAGGCGAGGAAGTTTTAGAAAAAGCAGCTTTACTATCCCGTGGATACGGACCAGCATCAGTGATAGGCGAAGAAATTTTAGACACAGCAGCTTTACTAGCCAGTTGATACAAACCAGCAGCAGAGATAGGCGAGGAAGTTTTAGACACAGCAGCATTACTATGCAGTGGATACGAACCAGCAGCAGAGATAGGTGTGGAAGTTTGAGACACAGCAGCTCTACTATCCAGTGGTTGCGAACTAGCAGCAGTGATATGCGAGGAAGTTTTAGACACAGTAGCTTTACTACCCAGTGGATACGAACCAGCAGCAGTGATAGGCGAGGAAGTTTTAGATACAGATGATGTAGTAACCAGTGGATACGAACCAGCAGCAGTGACAGGCGATGAAGTTGTAGACACAGCAGCTTTACTATCCCGACCAGTCGATACGAACCAACAGCAGTGATAGGCGAGGACGTTTTAGACACAGCAGCTTTACTATCACGACCAGTGGATACCAACCAATAGCAGTGATAGGCGAGGAAGTATTAGACAAGCAGCTTTACTATCCCGACCAGTGGATACGAACCAGCAGCAGCGATAGGGGAAGAAGTTTTAGACATAATAACTTTACTATCCAGTGGATACGAACCAGCAGCATTGATCGGCGAAGAAGTTTTAGACACAGCAGCTTTATTATGCAGTGGATACGAACCAGCAACAGTGATAGACGTGGAAGTTTTAGACACAGCAGCTTTACTATCACGACCAGTGGATACGAACCAGTAACAGTGATAGGCGAAGAAGTTTGAGATAAGCAGCTTTACTATCCCGACCAGTGGATACGAACCAGCAGCAGAGATAGGCGAGGAAGTTTTAGATACAGCAGCTTTACTATCCCAACCAGTGTATACGAACCAGCAGCAGTGATAGGCGAGGACGTTTTAGACAGAGCAGCTTTACTGTCATGACCAGTGGATACGAACCAGTAGCAGTGCTAGGCGAGGAAGTTTTAGACAAGCAGCTTTACTATCCCGACCAGTGGATACGAACCAGCAGCAATGATAGGCGAGGAAGTTTCAGACAAAGCAGCTTTATTACCCAGTGGATACGAACCAGCAGCAGTGATAGGCGAGGACATTTTGAACACAGCTGCTTTACTACCCAGTGGAAACGAATCAGCAGCAGCGATTTTAGACACAGCAGCTTTACTATCCATTGGATACGAACCAGCAGCAGTGATAGGCGAGGAAGTTTTAGACACAGCAGCTTTACTACCCAGTGGATACGAACCAGCATCAGTGATAGGCGAAGACATTTTAGACACAGCATCTATACTACCCAGTGGATACGAACCAGCAGCAGTGTTAGGCGAGGAAGTTTTAGACACATCAGGTTTACTACCCAGTGGACACGAACCTGCAGCAGTGATAGGCGATGAAGTTTTAGACACAGTAGCTTTACTACCCAGTGGATACGAACCAGCAGCAGAGATAGGCGAGGAAGTCTTAGACACAGCAGCTTTACTACTCAGTGGATACGAACCAGCATCAGTGATAGGCGAATAAGTTTGAGACACAGCATCTTTACTATGCTGCTGATATGAAACAGCAGCAGTGATAGGCGAGGAAATTTTAGAGACAGATGGCTTTACTACCCAGTGGATACGAACCATCCGCAGTGATAGGCGAGGACATTTTAGACACAGCAGCTTTACTATCCAATGGATACGAACCAGCATCAGTGACAGGCGAGGACGTTTTAGACACAGCAGCTTTACTACCCAGTGGATACGAACCAGCAGCAGTGATAGGCGAGGACGTTTTAAACACAGCAGCTTTACTACCCAGTGGATACGAACCAGCAGCAGTGATTTTAAACACAGCAGCTTTACTATCCAGTGGATACGAACCAGCAGCAGTGATAGGCGAGGAAGTCTTAGACACAGCAGCTTTACTTCCCAGTGGATACGAACCAGCATCAGTGATAGGCGAAGAAGTTTGAGACACAGCATCTTTACTATGCAGCTGATACGAACCAGCAGCAGGGATAGGCGAGGAAATTTTAGAGACAGTAGCTTTACTACCCAGTGGATACGAACCAGCAGCAGTGATAGGCGAGGATGTTTTAGACACAGCAGCTTTACTATCCCGACCAGTGCATACGAACCAGCAGCAGTGATAGGCGAGGAAGTTTTCGAAACAATAGCTTTACAAACCAGTGGATGCGAACCAGAAGCAGAGATAGGCGAGGAAGTTTAAGACACAGTAGCTTTACTACCCAGTGGATACGAACCAGCAGCAGTGATAGGCGAGGAAGTTTTAGACGCAGTAGCTTTACTACCCAGTGGATACGAACCAGCAGCAGTGATAGCCGAGAAAGTTTTAGACACCGTAGCTTTACTACCCAGTAGATACGAACCAGCAGCAGTGATAGGCGAGGAAGATTTAGATACAGAAGATGTACTAACCAGTGTTTACGAACCAGCAGCAGTGATAGGCGATGAAGTTTTAGACACAGCAGCTTTACTATCTCGACCAGTGGATACGAACCAGCAGCAGTGATAGACGAGGACGTTTTAAACACAGCATCTTTACTACCCAGTGGATACGAACCAGCATCAGTGATTTTAGACACAGCAGCTTTACTATCCAGTGGATACGAAACAGCAGCAGAGATAGGTGAGGAAGTTTGAGACACAGCAGCTCTACTATCCAGTGGTTGCGAACTAGCAGCAGTGATATGCGAGGAAGTTTTAGACACAGTAGCTTTACTACCCAGTGGATACGAACCAGCAGCAGTGATAGGCGAGGAAGTTTTAGATACAGATGATGTAGTAACCAGTGGATACGAACCAGCAGCAGTGACAGGCGATGAAGTTGTAGACACAGCAGCTTTACTATCCCGACCAGTCGATACGAACCAACAGCAGTGATAGGCGAGGACGTTTTAGACACAGCAGCTTTACTATCACGACCAGTGGATACCAACCAATAGCAGTGATAGGCGAGGAAGTATTAGACAAGCAGCTTTACTATCCCGACCAGTGGATACGAACCAGCAGCAGCGATAGGGGAAGAAGTTTTAGACATAATAACTTTACTATCCAGTGGATACGAACCAGCAGCATTGATCGGCGAAGAAGTTTTAGACACAGCAGCTTTATTATGCAGTGGATACGAACCAGCAACAGTGATAGACGTGGAAGTTTTAGACACAGCAGCTTTACTATCACGACCAGTGGATACGAACCAGTAACAGTGATAGGCGAAGAAGTTTGAGATAAGCAGCTTTACTATCCCGACCAGTGGATACGAACCAGCAGCAGAGATAGGCGAGGAAGTTTTAGATACAGCAGCTTTACTATCCCAACCAGTGTATACGAACCAGCAGCAGTGATAGGCGAGGACGTTTTAGACAGAGCAGCTTTACTGTCATGACCAGTGGATACGAACCAGTAGCAGTGCTAGGCGAGGAAGTTTTAGACAAGCAGCTTTACTATCCCGACCAGTGGATACGAACCAGCAGCAATGATAGGCGAAGAAATTTTAGACACAGCAGATTTACTATCCAGTGGATACGAACCAGCAGCAGTGTTAGGCGAGGAAGTTTTAGACACAGCAGATTTACTATCCAGTGGATACGAACCAGCAGCAGTGATAGACGAGGACGTTTTAAACACAGCAGCTTTACTACCCAGTGGATACGAACCAGTAGCAGTGATTTTAGACACAGCAGCTTTACTATTCAGTGGATACGAACCAGCAGCAGTGATAGGCGAGGAAGTTTTAGACACAGCATCTTTACTACCCAGTGGATACGAACCAGCATCAGTGACAGGCGATGAAGTTTTAGACACAGTAGCTTTACTACCAAGTGGATACGAACCAGCAGCAGCGATAGGCAGAGGAGTTTTAGACACAGCAGCTTTACTATCCAGCGGATACGAGCCAGCAGCAGAAATATGAGAGGAAGTTTGATACACAGCAGCTTTACTATCCAGTGGATACGAACCAGTATCAGTGATAGGCGATGAAGTTTTAGACAAACAGCTTTACTATCCCGACCAGTGGATACGAACCAGCAGCAGTGATAGGCGAGGTAGTTTTAGACACAGCAGCTTTACTACCCAGTGAATACTTACCAGCAGCAGTGATAGGCGAGGAATTTTTAAACACAGCAGCTTTACTATCCCGACCACTGTAGCGCTCGCCAAGAATTATTCTGGTCTTACAAATCAAAATAAAAAAAGCTGTCAATCATCTAGTGCTAGTGTGCAATTGATTTTGTATTATTTTTTCTGGGGAAATGAAAATAACTTTTATGTTTGTGAAGTCTTATCTAGCTTTTTATTCATCTTTAAAGTAGTTCTTTATTTCTACATGTGTTTGTGGGTGACTGTCGTCCTTGACTGCTACTTTTCCTGTTCAATTTGTATATATACGTGTACAGAAGTGTGTTATACTGCTAAATGGGAAATAAATCTTCGTTTAATGCCTAGTCTTTACGTGCGGAAATTGTCTTATTATAGTCTTATTTGTGTTGGTTTGATCCTTAACTTCTATTAGTTGCGATAGTAAGCCAGGATTTACGTCTTTCCTCGAAAATTATGAATTTGAATTACCTAGAGTTAAAAGGGACAGCATAAATTGATATCTGCATCTTTACGCGAGAGTTCTTTGACCGGACTTGCCAACTGGTGTCCTAAATGTTTTGGTCCGCTCATAATACTTAACAACTTTCCGTGGAATAAACACTAGCCAACTCTTCAAAATGTCTTTACTATAGGGTTATAGATGTACCGGAAGTACAACAAATCCCATTGAGTCCTGTAGAATATAATCCAATCATTCTAGTTTGCCATTTTTTAAAACGAAGTTTACACTGAGATTCACTTATATATGCTTAGTGATATGACCTTACTCTCTAGAAACCTACTGAGAAAAATAGGGGTCATTTGGCATATAAGAAAATTAGCACAATATGTGATGTTTGAGTCAAAATATCCCCCAGTTTCGCAGTAACTGCAACTATAAATTGCGATGATCTAAAACATAAGACAAATCTGATTAGCGCAATGCACAACTACGCATTTCAGGGATATATAACTCAGATATTAACGGTTGGATCTAACGTGGATCAAAAACACGTCCGATATCTGAAAGATATATAACTACTGTTAACTTTTGCTTAAGATCGGGTAAGAAATCGTGGGGCTAGTGCGCCCATATGGCGAAATTATGATTTCTTGCGAACACATATATAGGAGATGGAATCCGGCCGGTTCAAAAGGGTGTCTGGCTGGTTATAGAACATGTCCCATACATATAACTTCTAAGTTTAAAGTTTCATTATGGATAGGGCACATGCTTGTTATGTTTGAAAGTGGATTTTTAAAGTTAAACATTTCACAACGGGTCATAACTCCGTCAAAATTCAACAAACCGGAAAACAAACGCGACATAACAACTACACGCCATTCCATTGCTTACCGTCATATTTGATCGAAATCCGACAACTGGTTTAGGAGGAGTATCGGCGACAACATAAAATGTCAAAGGACAATAACTCCGTCAACAAACATCGAACCAGAACGCAAACGCGATATGCCCAACTAAACATCTTACCGATGCTTCCTGTCAAATTTCGTCGAAATGTAAAACGCGGTTTAGGATGATTAGCGGCGACAACATTAATGACGAACGGACCAACGGACAGAAACAGCGAAAACAATATATCTCTTCCACTTAGTGGTGGAGACATAATGAAGGACAACAGCGTCCACAAGTTCAATTAAAATACGACGAACTGACGAGCGGACGGACGACGGACAACACGTCATTACGTGGTCCGAGTATTAAGTTTAATACCCCATCCAACCCATTCTCCAAGAAGCGAAAACGAGGTTGGCTGGGGAATGAAATAAAACCTTAATTTCGGCTTAAAAGGTTGGCATATTGTAAAATTAAAACCTTTATTAGAAGTTTAAACAGGTTATCGCATTTGTTCAGTAAAAAATGTTTTTAAAATTGTTTTATTGTCAAAATATCCGTTATAAAATCCTTCTAATATAACTTTTCCCATCTCTTAATGGAATTAAGGCGGAACCATGTAATGCACCTCCTCAGCTTCCTTGGACTTCGTCCATTAGTGTTAAAACGAATTGTGACTTAACCGTACTTACTCTGTGTAGAAGTTTGTGACTAACCAGTACATAAAAAACGGCAGTGACTGAATCGTTCATGTTTTGAATTGTGTATAGGACTAAACCATACCGTGGGTTATTCATGGAAGCTTTACGTATTTATAGAAATTTCCTAGAAAAACGGTTATGACTATCGGAAAGAGCAGGTTCGAATTCCCTAATTAGTGGCCATCAAAGGTAAAATAGACTAGCGTTTATCTGACAGAGGTTTAGTTTGTACAATTTTCTCGACTCAATTCGAAAGTCAAGCCAACGTGACCCATTTGTATCCAATTTCATTCTTTAAACCGCAAAAACGAACGTAAATAGTTATCAGAGTTTCGCCGAAAGGGATATGACAGTATTCATTTAATAAACATACAATACATGACAAAGTGCAGCACCTACCTCGCGGAAATCGTCCGCCATCTTGGAAGTGACTGAACATTTCCTACCGTACAACGTACACCACAGTGAATATGTTCATGACATTTTAACATATCTATGTGTAATTACACCATTGCTTTTGTACCTTTATGGTGTATAGTCAAATAGTGCCTCGGAAAAATGTTTCCATGCCTTGCAAGATGCACACTTTTGATTGATTGTTGTTATTATTATCTTGAATTCATCCGAATGATGCATTGGGAACATTAATTTGTGTTTGTTTGAGATATTTAATTATAATTGACATAGACAGTAAAGCGAAAGAATAAATGGGATAAATATATCTTTGACGTATCACAATAGAACGTGACGTCATTCAGCAGATTGGCTCTTTCTTACATGATACATGACCCCAAGTTTTCATTGCATTTCTGTTTCTATTGGCGGACGCTCGATCGTCTGATTGATATGTGTTTTAAAATTGTCTACGGAGAAAAATGCTATTTTTTCGTCTCTTTGCCAGACATTATTTCTATATAAAACGAAGAAGGAAATTCAATAGTTCAGTGACACCTCTATACAATCATTTAAACGACTCTAAAATGACTGACCTTGGGTGACTTTATTTTTGAAAACTACAACAACACACTTCAAAATCTGTGACTTGAAAATTCATACTAAATGTTTTTCTACACATGATACAAGTGATTTCAACAGTGTTGGGTAATAATACTAATATTTACATTTAAACTTTAAAGTAATAAACAACGATTGACGTTGGTTGACCGTATTTTAACACACTTCAAAACTGCGACTTGACAAATACTAAATTTATTTTCTATATCTACATATGATAAAATTGATTTTCTCTTTAAATAAATAAATGCAAATATATAAAATACTACTACTACTACTACTACTACCACTACTACTACTACTAATAATAATTAAAGTACAATCATTTTTTATTTTAAACTCTAAAGTAATAAACAGCGGCAAATTCTGTTATTCTGATCCACAGACGACGGACCTTTTATGTTTCTGACGTTATATCTTGCCTTTTGTTTATCTTTGTAATTAGTATTGGTGTGGTTTGATCTTTGACTTTATATCTAGTAGTGTGTGTATGTGTGTGTGTGTGTGTGTGTGTGTGTATGTGTGTGTGTGTGTGTGTGTGTGTGTGTGTGTGTGTGTGTGTGTGTGTGTGTGTGTGTGTGCGTGCGTGCGTGCGTGCGTGCGTGCGTGCGTGCGTGCGTGCGTGCGTGCGTGCGTGCGTGCGTGCGTGCGTGCGTGCGTGCGTGCGTGCGTGCGTGCGTGCGTGCGTGCGTGCGTGTGTGTGTGTGTGTGTGTGTGTGTGTGTGTGTGTGTATGTGTGTATGTATGTGTGTGTGTGTGTGTGTGCGTACGTGCGTGCGTGAGTGTGTGTGTGTGTGCGTGCGTGCGTGCGTGCGCGCGCGTCAGTGCGTGCGTGCGTGCGTGTGTGTGTGAGAGTGTGTGTGTGTGTGTGTGTGTGCGTGCGTGCGTGCGTGCGTGCGTGCGTGCGTGTGTGTGTGTGTGTGTGTGTGTGTGTGTGTGTGTGTGTGTGTGTATGTGTGTGTGTGTGTGTATGTGTGTGTGTGTGTGTGTGTGTGTGTGTGTGTGTGTGTGTGTGTGTGTGTGTGTGTTATTATTATATTCTCATTTCCAGGTACCACGTCCTATACACCTCAAAATCAAGAAAGCACGCAAACTGCTAGTGTGAGAGTGCGTCTATGGCACCCGGACGATTTCCCAACCCCAGCACAGACACTAAAGGATATCGAGCTACAGGCGGGCAACGGTAAGGCCAGTAGTTTGCAATTACTTGTTTTATCGATTGTTCTCAGCAAAAATTTAGGGCAGAAGGAGTGTTAAAGAGAGGAAAAGGATATTTATTTGCAAATATGCTATGATATAATCGTCGAGGTAATATAGAATCGGAAAATTTAGTACCTTTTGATGGGTATACAATTCAAACGTTTTATGTCGGAGGCATCGTTTTTGAAACCACAACTTTTTTTTTTCAGTTTTGCCAAATTTTACGGTAGTACGGTCAGTACTTAATGTAAAATAAACAACTGGCCTAATATTATAGTTATAGAGTGTGCGTTGACAACAAATTGTATTGGATATCACATGTAAGCTGGAGAAAATACAAGACGAGCATTACGTGATCCGAGTATTAACTTTCATACCCCATCCAACCACTTCTCCAAGAAGCTAAAACGGGCTTGGCCTGGTGGGGTATGAAATAGAACCCTAATTTCGACTTTAAAAGTGTGCATATTGTAAAATTTTAATATTTAATAGGTAATTTTAAACAGGTTATCACAGTTCTTTCAGTAAAGAAATTTTTAAACGTGTTTTATTGTCGAAATAGCCGCTATAAAATCCTGTTTATATAATCTTTCCCATCGCTTAATGGAATTAAGGCTGGACAACGGAATGAATATAGTAAAGAGGATATATCATGCTTTTTCTCTAAGAATCTTTCCAGCAACATCGGTATTACGTTACATCCAATCAATATTGTTATTTTAACATCCCACAGAGATTGTATGGCGTTCATAGATCCTGTTTCATTCTTCAACACATGTGTTACTTATACCATGTTTAAGGTTTTGTGTTCACCGACATTTTGGCCCATTTTAATAGGAGTTTCCTTAACTTTTCCTTGTGATCTTGAATTACATCTTTGTATTGAGTTTTGAACCCCTATTAACCGTCCGTCCATTACTAATAACGGATCTTTAATACGTAATAACGTAATATCTCGAATAATTACTAATTGGCCCTCGAGTCTTTTAACGAAAACACTTAAAATAAATCTTTATCCTATTCGGTTGTCGTTTTACGTGTTTCTGGGTTTACTGTTTTCTGTTAAAGCTGCATTTCATGTTCGACTTTTTTACTTATTTGTAGAGCTATTGCCCATGAATTATGAAACCATGCTATTTTGCTTCTTTAACACTCCTATTCTTTTTTCACTTGCGCTGTTCCTTTTGTGTTCTTGTTATTGTTGTTATTGTGCTTCTTTAACACTCGTGTTGTGTTCTGCCTTGTTATTGTTGTTATTGTGCTTTTTTAACACTCTTGTTGTGTTCTGACTTGTTATTGTTGTTATTGTGCTTCTTTAACACTCGTGTTGTGTTCTGACTTGTTATTGTTGTTATTGTGCTTCTTTAACACTCGTGTTGTGTTCTGACTTGTTATTGTTGTTATTGTGCTTCTTTAACACTCGTGTTGTGTTCTAACTTGTTATTGTTGTTATTGTGCTTCTTTACGTCTCACTAGTGAATTAATCAACACTATATAATATATGTAGAAATGGTCACTTGTGGACCACTGCAAACATACTATAAAATGTCCATTGGTCTTTGAATCTCCCCTCAATCTGCAAACCTTCCTCTGAAGCTCAGAATATCCACAAAAAATCAAAAGTTGACCAGATTAATTTTTTTTAAATTCCTGTCTTTTTCAGCACCCCTCAAAACTAGCTCTATAATTCAACTGAATTCCTACCCATTTTCAAATTATCATATCTTCCTCGAAAATCACCCAGTGGCATCCAAACTTGGCAGAAGTCATGAACATGTTCCAATCTTGAACCCTCTTGTTGTGTTCTGACTTGTTATTGTTGTTATTGTGCTTCTTTAACACTCGTGTTGTTTTCTGACTTGTTATTGTTGATATTGTGCTTCTTTAACCCTCTTGTTGTGTTCTGACTTGGTATTGTTGTGTTCTGATTTGTTATTGTTGTTATTGTGCTCCTTTAACACTCTTGTTGTCTTCTGACTTGTTATTGTTGTTATTGTGCTTCTTTAACACTCTTGTCGTGTTCTGACCTAGTATGGTTGTTATTGTGCTTCTTTAACACTCGTGTTGTGTTCTGACTTGTTATTGTTGTGTTCTGATTTGTTATTGTTGTTATTGTGCTCCTTTAACACTCTTGTTGTCTTCTGACTTGTTATTGTTGTAATTGTGCTTCTTTAACACTCGTGTTGTGTTCTGACTTGTTATTGTTGTTATTGTGCTTCTTTAACACTCGTGTTGTGTTCTGACTTGTTATTGTTGTTATTGTGCTTCTTTAATACTCTTGTTATGTTCTGACTTGTTATTGTTGTTATTGTGCTTCTTTAACACTCTTGTTGTGTTCTGACTTGTTATTGTAGTTATTGTGCTTCTTTAACACTCTTGTTGACTTCTGACTTGTTATTGTTGTTAGTTTGCTTCTTTAACACTCTTGTCGTGTTCTGACTTGTTATTGTTTTTATTGTGCTTCTTTAATACTCTTGTTGTGTTCTGACTTGTTATTGTTGTTATTGGGCTTCTTTAATACTCTTGTTGTGTTCTGACTTGTTATTGTTGTTATTGTGCTTCTTAAACACTCTTGTTGTCTTCTGACTTGTTATTGTTGTTATTGTGCTTCTTTAACACTCGTGTTGTGTTCTGACTTGTTATTGTTGTTATTGTGCTTCTTTAACACTCTTGTTATGTTCTTACTTGTTATTGTTGTTATTGTGCTTCTTTAATACTCTTGTAGTGTTCTGACTTGTTATTGTTGTTATTGTGTTTCTTTAATACTCTTGTTGTCTTCTGACTTGTTATTGTTGTTATTGTGCTTCTTTAACACTCTTGTCGTGTTCTGACTTGTTATTGTTTTTATTGTGCTTCTTTAATACTCTTGTTGTGTTCTGACTTGTTATTGTTGTTATTGGGCTTCTTTAATACTCTTGTTGTGTTCTGACTTGTTATTGTTGTTATTGTGCTTCTTAAACACTCTTGTTGTCTTCTGACTTGTTATTGTTGTTATTGTGCTTCTTTAACACTCTTGTTATGTTCTGACATGTTATTGTTGTCATTGTGCTTCTTTAACACTCGTGTTGTGTTCTGACTTGTTATTGTTGTTATTTCGTGCTTCTTTAACACTGTTGTTGTCTTCTGACTTGTTATTGTTGTTATTGTGCTTCTTTAACACTCGTGTTGTGTTCTGACTTGTTATTGTTGTTATTGTGCTTCTTTAACACTCTTGTTGTGTTCTGACTTGTTATTGTTGTTATTGTGCTTCTTTAACACTCGTGTTGTGTTCTGACTTGTTATTGTTGATAGTGTGCTTCTTTAACACTCATGTTGTGTTCTGACTTGTTATTGTTGTTATTTTGTGCTTCTTTAACACTGTTGTTGTCTTCTGACTTGTTATTGTTGTTATTGTGCTTCTTTAATACTCTTGTTGTGTTCTGACTTGTTATTGGTGTTATTGTGCTTCTTTAACACTCGTGTTGTCTTCTGACTTGTTATTGTTGTTATTGTGCTTCTTTAACACTCGTGTTGTGTTCTGACTTGTTATTGTTGTTATTGTGCTTCTTTAACACTCGTGTTGTGTTCTGACTTGTTATTGTTGTTATTTTGTGCTTCTTTAACACTGTTGTTGTCTTCTGACTTGTTATTGTTGTTATTGGGCTTCTTTAATACTCTTGTTGTGTTCTGACTTGTTATTGTTGTTATTGTGCTTCTTAAACACTCTTGTTGTCTTCTGACTTGTTATTGTTGTTATTGTGCTTCTTTAACACTCTTGTTATGTTCTGACATGTTATTGTTGTCATTGTGCTTCTTTAACACTCGTGTTGTGTTCTGACTTGTTATTGTTGTTATTTCGTGCTTCTTTAACACTGTTGTTGTCTTCTGACTTGTTATTGTTGTTATTGTGCTTCTTTAACACTCGTGTTGTGTTCTGACTTGTTATTGTTGTTATTGTGCTTCTTTAACACTCTTGTTGTGTTCTGACTTGTTATTGTTGTTATTGTGCTTCTTTAACACTCGTGTTGTGTTCTGACTTGTTATTGTTGATAGTGTGCTTCTTTAACACTCATGTTGTGTTCTGACTTGTTATTGTTGTTATTTTGTGCTTCTTTAACACTGTTGTTGTCTTCTGACTTGTTATTGTTGTTATTGTGCTTCTTTAATACTCTTGTTGTGTTCTGACTTGTTATTGGTGTTATTGTGCTTCTTTAACACTCGTGTTGTCTTCTGACTTGTTATTGTTGTTATTGTGCTTCTTTAACACTCGTGTTGTGTTCTGACTTGTTATTGTTGTTATTGTGCTTCTTTAACACTCGTGTTGTGTTCTGACTTGTTATTGTTGTTATTGTGCTTCTTTAACACTCTTGTTATGTTCTGACATGTTATTGTTGTTATTGTGTTTCTTTAACACTCTTGTTGTCTTCTGACTTGTTATTGTTGTTATTGTGCTTATTTAACACTCGTGTTGTGTTCTGACTTGTTATTGTTGTTATTGTGCTTCTTTAACACTATTGTTGTGTTCTGACCTGTTATTGTTGTTATTGTGCTTCTTTAACACTCGTGTTGTGTTCTGACTTGTTATTGTTGATAGTGTGCTTCTTTAACACTCGTGTTGTGTTCTGACTTGTTATTGTTGTTATTGTGTTTCTTTAACACTCTTGTTGTGTTCTGACTTGTTATTGTTGTTATTGTGCTTCTTTAACACTCGTGTTGTGTTCTGACTTGTTATTGTTGTTATTGTGCTTCTTTAATACTCGTGTTGTGTTCTGACTTGTTATTATTGTTATTGTGCTTCTTTAATACTCGTGTTGTGTTCTGACATGTTATTGTTGTTATTGTGCTTCTTTAACCCTCGTGTTGTCTTCTGACTTGTTATTGTTGTCATTGTGCTTCTTTAACACTCTTGTTGTCTTCTGACTTGTTATTGTTGTCATTGTGCTTCTTTAACACTCGTGTTGTGTTCTGACTTGTTATTGTTGTTATTGTGCTTCTTTAACACTCTTGTTGTGTTCTGACTTGTTATTGTTGTCATTGTGCTTCTTTAACACTCTTGTTGTGTTCTGACTTGTTATTGTTGTTAGTGTGCTTCTTTAATACTCCTGTTGTGTTCTGACTTGTTATTGTTGTTATTGTGCTTCTTTAACACTCTTGTTGTCTTCTGACTTGTTATTGTTGTCATTGTGCTTCTTTAACACTCGTGTTGTGTTCTGACTTGTTATTGTTGATAGTGTGCTTCTTTAACACTCGTGTTGTCTTCTGACTTGTTATTGTTGTCATTGTGCTTCTTTAACACTCTTGTTGTGTTCTGACTTGTTATTGTTGTTACTGTGCTTCTTTAATACTCCTGTTGTGTTCTGACTTGTTATTGTTGTTATTGTGCTTCTTTAACACTCTTGTTGTGTTCTGACTTGTTATTGTTGTCATTGTGCTTCTTTAACACTCGTGTTGTGTTCTGACTTGTTATTGTTGATAGTGTGCTTCTTTAACACTCTTGTTGTGTTCTGACTTGTTATTGTTGTTATTGTGCTTCTTTAACACTCTTGTTATGTTCTGACATGTTATTGTTGTTATTGTGCTTCTTTAACACTCGTGTTGTGTTCTGACTTGTTATTGTTGTTATTTTGTGCTTCTTTAACACTGTTGTTGTCTTCTGACTTGTTATTGTTGTTATTGTGCTTCTTTAACACTCGTGTTGTGTTCTGACTTGTTATTGTTGTTATTGTGCTTCTTTAACACTCGTGTTGTGTTCTGACTTGCTATTGTTGTTATTGTGCTTCTTTAACACTTGTGTTGTGTTCTGACTTGTTATTGTTGTTATTGTGCTTCTTTAACACTCGTGTTGTGTTCTGACTTGTTATTGTTGTTATTGTGCTTCTTTAACACTCGTGTTGTGTTCTGACTTGTTATTGTTGTTATTGTGCTTCTTTAACACTCGTGTTGTGTTCTGACTTGTTATTGTTGTTATTGTGCTTCTTTTACACTCGTGTTGTGTTCTGACTTGTTATGGTTGTTATTGTGCTTCTTTAACACTCTTGTTGTGTTCTGACTTGTTATTGGTGTTATTGTGCTTCTTTAACACTCGTGTTGTGTTCTGACTTGTTATTGTTGTTATTGTGCTTCTTTAACACTCTTGTTGTGTTCTGACTTGTTATTGTTGTTATTGTGCTTCTTTAACACTCTTGTTGTCTTCTGACTTGTTATTGTTGTGTTCTGACTTATTATTGTTGTGGTCTGACTTGTTATTGTCTTCTGTAACACTATTTTTATGTTCTGACTTGTTATTGTTGTGTTGACGGTGTTTTAAAAGTCATGAATGTCCAGCGTGTTGTTTTGACTTTTGAATGTAACATTTCCTTTCTACTTGTAAACCTACTTTCAAATTTGGAAATGCACATTTTGAAAAATATAACAAACAATATGTGTTTTTTCTTTTCTTTTTAGACTCCAATAACTAGCAGGTGCAGGATCATACTCTTCAACAGGTTCCTGCCTTAACCATCGTGCAATATTCATTCGTCACCGAAGGTATAACGTGGTATGGAGAAGGCATGGGTAAGTTTTAATATGTTTTTATAAGTTTACATCAATCATACAAACGTTTACCATTACAAATGTTCGCAATGAATCGCCTAATGAAATTCAGTTATACACTTTAAACAGTATGCCTCTGCAAGACGATGAACTAGTTAGAACAGGAGCATAATGCAAATAACGTGTTTTTGTTTATGTTTTTGCTACTAGGAATATCTATCACAACCCTTATTTTAATGAGAAGTGGTCTATAAACTTCGAAAGTTAAAGGGATCTGGTTTCCTGACCACTTTACATAATGAATCAGGGAGTTCGTCAGAAAATGATACGACCCTTTAGTATTACAACGCACTGAATGTTTAGTGATTGACTCCTTTAAAGTCAGTCAGTACGCTTCACTTTTCCCTTGCGCAATAACTGGACAACCTCTTGGGACTCTATGATTGCACCTATTGAAACCCCGACCAAGAGAGGCAGGTACATGAGCTTGCGTCCCTCGGGTTTTCTGGTCTTACCTCGTACATTTCTGGATACATCCTGAGATCTTTCTTATTTTATTTTGTATTTTATATAGCTTTACAACAGCATCTTAGTGTTTCTTTTGATAGTTCTCTGGATGCGGACGTCATTATTAGAGAATTCCTTTTGATGGGATGTAGTTTTGTGTATACTGTCTTGTCGATTTGAGAGCGGAAGACAGGATAATAGCGAGGATTGTGTACACAACAAATCGATTCAAGCTAACATATAGCCCTTATTGCCTACTGACAGTTTGCAAGTCGGTAATCCTGTCTTCACAACCTTTTCTGTTGTATTTTTTTCTTTTTCATTGTATAATTAAATATTGCTCCCTGTGTGTAGTACAGTGCGGACCTACGATGCCATTGCGTTTGGACTCTGGTTTCTATAGGACCATATATCTCCGTTTTGTATGTGATTCTAACGTTCGTTCTCTCCGAATTACACCAATTAAATTTAATTTAATTTTTGCAAAATTATTTCAGGATCTAGTAACCACCTATCAATCACTAACGGTCTCAACTGGGGAGGTATTGTGTTCGGTGTTAACTCCAAAGACGTTCAACTTTGGGCACCTTCCGGTTGGGCGGCAGGAGGTATGTTAAGCTATTTTAGTCGTAATGATTATAAACACATTGTTAAAGGAACTAAAGTAGCACAACTCTGTCCTAATCTAGTTAGAAATACAACATTTATTTCTGTTAAGAGTATTACTTCTTTAAAATTGTTTGTATGTGTTATGTTTTCGTAACCCGACTAATACTATCCATTTGGTGGTGCAAGTTCATCACTTTTAGGAAATAGGAACCCAGTTGTAAGTTTTTCGTAACCTGAGTGAGTTGAGAAATTGAAAAAAATGTGTTTTCAGTACTTACCTGCTTTCGTAACCAAGGAATAAATTAACCAAAGATTACCGTTAAATAATTCAAGTATTTGGGCTTGTACAAATATGTATCAGTTATTTAATTAAGGATACTACATCTTCTCATCACTTCAAGTGTTTAAGGCAGAACGTGTATTCTCATCTGTGACTGCTCTTTACATAGTATTCACCTGTCCAAACTGTATCAGTCAATATCTTCCTTTACATATCATCCACCTGACCAAACTGTAACGGTCAATGTCTTACTTTACATATTATTCACCTGACCAAACCTTATCGGTCCATAAAGATATATAGGGTCCATGTTTTACTTTACATATCATCCCCATGACCAAACTGTATCAGTCAATGTCGTACTTTACATATCATCTACCTGAACAAACTGTATCAGTCAATGTCTTACTTTACATATCATCCACCAGACCAAACTACATCAGTCAATGTCTTAGTTTACATATTATTCACCTGGCGAAACTGTATCAGTCAATGTCTTACTTTACATATCATCCACCAGACCAAACTATATCAGTCAATGTCTTACTTTACATATCATCCACCTGCCCAAACAGTATCGGTCAATGTCTTACTTTACATATCATCCACCTCACCAAACTGTATCAGTCAATGTCTTACTTTGCATATCATCCACCTTACCAAACTGAATAGGTCAATGTTTTACTTTACATATCATCAACCTGACCAACCTGTATCAGTCAATTTCTTACTTTACATATCATCTCCACATGACCAAACTGTATCAGTCAATTCTTACTTTACATTTCATCTCCACCTGACCAAATTGTATAGGTCAATGTCTTACATTACACATCATCTCCACCTGACCAAACTGTATCAGTCAATGTCTTACTTTACATATTATTCACCTGACCAAACTGCATTAGTCAATGTCGTACTTTATATATCATCCACCTCACCAAACTGTATCAGTTAATGTCTTACTTTACATATCATCCACCTGACCAAACTGTATTAGTCAATGTCTTACTTTACATATCATCCACCTGACCAAACTGTATTAGTCAATGTCTTACTTTACATATCAACCACCTGACCAAACTGTATCAGTTAATTTCTTACTTTACATATCATCAACCTGACCAAATCGTATCAGTCAATGTCTTTCTTTACATATTATTTATCTGACCAAACTGTATCGGTCGATGTCTTACATTGCATATCATCAACCAGACCTAACTGCATCGGTCAATGTCTTACTTAACATATCATCCACCTGATCAAATTGTATCAGTCAATGTCATTCTTTACATATCATCTCTACCTGACCAAACTGTATCAATTAATGCCTTACTTTACATATCATCCATCTGACCAAACTGTATTCGTCAATGTCATTCTTTACATATCATCTCCACCTGACCAAACTGTATCAGTCAATGTCATTATTTACATATCATATCCACCTGATAAAACTGTATCAGTCAATGTCTTACTTTACATATAATCCACCTGACCAAAACTGTATCGGTCATTGTCTTACTTTACATGTCATCCACCTGACCAAACTGTATCAGTCAATGTCTTACTTTAAATGTCATCCACCTGACCAAACTGTATCAGTCAATGTTGTCTTTGCATATCATCCACCTGACCAAACTGTATCGGTCAATGTCTTACCTTATATAGCATCCACCTGACCAATCTGTATCGGTCAATGTCTGGCTTTACATATCATCGGCCTGACCAAACAGTATCAGTCAATGTCTTACTTGCTGAAATATTAAGCAGACCGTGTGACACATGGTACTCTTTACGCTGTTGTGGAGTAGTATTTCTGCTCTAAGAAGCTCATAAAAGTACTTTGGTTGATCTCTTTGGTATTCGAAGTAGTTTGTGTGAAATCTGTGCAGAAGGTTTCAATAAATGTGACATTCCTATTCTTGGATTATATTGTAATCAGGGTAGGGGTCACGTAGTTTCGAAATGTGTTCTTCATACTTACTTTATTATGCAATATACCGCAAAGACACTTGTGTACAGTACTTTATATCATAGTATATATGTGGTAAACAGTTCATTCGTAAGATCCCTTATCTTATATGTTTCCGGAAAGAAATTTACGTTATCGTTTCAAAATACAAAGTATTTCGAAAATGCGGAAGGGTTATAGAAAAAGGATTTAGTGGAGAAATATGGCATATGATAAAGAGTGTTGACGAGTGAAAATAGTATAAACTGGCCAAATTGTCCCCAAACAAAAAACAAATGAAAGCATGGAGCTTCACATATTGACCAACACACAATAAATTGGAATAAAGTACAATAACATCCCTATATATATATGTGCACATTTTATAGAAATACCCGTATATTACATACCATTCAATGGCATAGTGAACTAAACAATTCAATGGCATAGTGAACTAAACAATGGAATGACATAGTGAACTAAACAATTCAATGTCATAGTGGATTAAACAATTCAATGTCATAGTGAACTAAACAATTCAATGGCATAGTGAACTAAACAATTCAATGGCATAGTGAACTAAACAATTCAATGGCAAAGTGAACTAAACAATTCAATGGCATAGTGGATTAAACAATTCAATGTCATAGTGAACTAAACAATTCAATGTCATAGTGGATTAAACAATTCAATGTCATAGTGAACTAAACAATTCAATGGCATAGTGAACTAAATAATTGTGAACTAAACAATTCAATGGCATAGCGAACCAAACAATGCAATGACATAGAGAACCAAACAATTCAATGACATAGCGAGCCAAACAATTGAATGGCACAGTGAACTAAACAATTCAATGGCATAGTGAATCAAACAATGCCATGGCATAGACAACCAAACAATTCAATGGCATATAGAACCAAACAATTCACTGGCATAGTGAAGTAAACAATTCAATGGCAAAGTGAAATAAACAATTTAATGGCATAGAGAACCAAACAGCTCAATGGTATAGTGAACTAAACAAGTCAATGGGATAGTGAACAAAACAATTCGATGGCATAGTGAAGTAAACAATTCAATGGCATAGAGAACCAAACAATTCAATGGCATAGAGAACCAAAGAATTCGATGGCATAGTAAAGTAAACAATTCAATGGCATAGAGAACCAAACAATTCAATGACATAGTGAACTAAACAATTCAATGTCATAGTGGATTAAACAATTCAATGTCATAGTGAACTAAACAATTCAATGGCATAGTGAACTAAATAATTGTGAACTAAACAAATCAATGACATAGTGAACTAAACAATTCAATGGCATAGCGAACCAAACAATGCAATGACATAGAGAACCAAACAATTCAATGACATAGCGAGCCAAACAATTGAATGGCACAGTGAACTAAACAATTCAATGGCATAGCGAGCCAAACAATTCAATGGCAAAGTGAAATAAACAATTTAATGGCATAGAGAACCAAACAGCTCAATGGTATAGTGAACTAAACAAGTCAATGGGATAGTGAACAAAACAATTCGATGGCATAGTGAAGTAAACAATTCAATGGCATAGAGAACCAAACAATTCAATGGCATAGAGAACCAAAGAATTCGATGGCATAGTAAAGTAAACAATTCAATGGCATAGAGAACCAAACAATTCAATGACATAGTGATCTAAACAATTCAATGGAATAGTGAACTAAACAATTCAATGGCATAGTGAACTATTTAGTTAAGGAAGATCGTTAGGAAGATTTTATCAGTAATATTTACATACACATTTTGTATAGAGTGAAGGTCTGGGGATGACCGTGCTTGCTAACCTAGAACATAAAAATAACAACATTGAGGCCTCTATAACCCAGTGGTAGAGCAAAAAATCCACCAATATTTAGGCCAAACGTCTGCTTTCAAATTATTGCAGCTTTCGATGTTCCTAATTCTAAAATATGCAAACTAAAATTATTTTGACATCATTTTTTACTAGCTATATTATTAGTTATTAGGATTCTTGACAGGGGACATGGGCTCACATTCCCTGCCTGGAAATTATATTCACCCGAGCCGTTAGGCGAGGGCGAATATATATTTCCAGGCAGGGAATGTGAGCCCATGTTCCCTGTCAAGAATCCTAATAACGAATTTGTCATACTTCAAAGTTGTAACCATTTATTTAAGAAAAAAACCCAGCCAAACCACGATTTCATTTTTATTGCGCCAATTTCCCCGTAACGTGTCTCTAACTAGACGTTGTTTACTTTCGTGACGTCATCGCTCTAACGTCTTTAAATTTGGCTGATTTTTTAAATAAAATAAACGTATTTTGTCACTATGTTTATGTTTTATTATCTGTAAAGTTGCAAAAAAAATACACTTACGATTATTTCAGACTTTTACACACAGTGGAAAGCGCAGAAAAGCGATAGGAAGGAAACACTCGGCGGTTTCCAAAACGAATCGGCAACGTTATCGTCGCCATTTTGTTTTTGTGTATTGGAGTAATGGGGAATTCGTTTTATGTTCACGTCTCGAGACGTAGACATGGGCTCATTGACCAATGAAATCCTGAGAATTTTCTTTGCAGTATGACAACACTGTATATACGTTTGAAAAATATATTTTTCAACTACTTAATAGTTAACGTTGAATTTAAAACGATATTAATACTTGAGGATTATCCATGGTTCATTTTATTATAAACGGAACATCTGCGATAAATAGATCAAACTTTTATGGGGGTTTTATTATTATTTCCTACCAGTTTTAAGAAGTTTATATCTATAAGCGGACTTCGATTCATGATATGTGGTTGATGAGCACATTTTATATTTTCATATAAAGGGAGGGTAACTCTTAAAATATGTAACAATTTAAACAAAAATAAATATTTTACAAAGTATTGGTCAAAACAAAATACTTCTAAAATACTCTGAACAAAATTCCTTATTACACACTTTTGTATACTAAATAATTTTTTTCATTTAAATATATATTAGAATAGTGGGTACTTAGATATTTTGACTAGTATATATTTAAAATAAGAAAATTAGTCAAGGCACAAATGTGAATATTTAGAAATTGTGTTAAATTAAACTGAATAATCAGCTGAGACACTGTTTTTATACAAGGAGTGATCAATTTCTGCGACGGTTATGGTATGGGGATCACGTTTACAGCGCCCGACTGTTTTCCTAAATCTAATATCCACGCCGTCATTACCATCCGCATGTGGAAGGACCTTTGCTCCAAAAGCGTCGCTGACTTGACGACCTCTCATGCAATTGGAGATTCCGGAGACAGTCACGAGTATTCCTTATCATCAACATTCGACGTGGATACCGACCTCGTCATTGTAGAGGTAAGGATATCAGAAAGTACCCGCTTAAATATCTGTTACCATATCTGATAATAAGCGTGTTGAGTGTAAGCAAATCTATACTAAAGTACAAAAAGGAACGCAACTTGGGAATTTCCAATAAATATTGTACTGGAACTTTGCAGGAATGTATACTAAAGGGAAAAATGAACTCAACTCGGGAATTTCCAATATATATTGTATTGGAACCTTGCGACGACAAACGGGAGGCAGCGGCGGGCGGCGGCGGGCGGCGGCGGCGGGCGGCGGCGTGCGGAGGTGGGCGGAGGCGGGCGGCGGTGGTCGGCGACGGGCGTCCACATTTTGTGTTTATTCTCTGCATTACCATGTCCGACCTTCATCAAAATATAACAGCACCTTCCTCTCATCAAGCATTACCACACCCTGAAAACTAGGTCAATATGACCTACTTTCTCCAAAATATGCGTTACATTAACCTTTTTGTTTAAGTTTGGACTGGGGTGAATTGACATTTTGTTATATCTCCGCATTACCATATCCGATGTTCATCAAATTTTAACATCACCTTCCTCTCAAGAAGCACTGACCAAACTCATATAATAGGTAACATGTGAGAATTATATAAGAATCATATAATAGATAGCATGTGAGAATTATATAAGAATCATATATTAGGTAGCATGTGAGAATTATATAAGAATCATAAAATAGATAACATGTGAGAATTATATAAGAATCATAGAATAGATAGCATGTGAGAATTATATAAGAATCATATAAAAGATAACATGTGAGAATTATATAAGAATCATATAATAGATAGCATGTGAGAATAATATATGAATCATATAATAGATAACATGTGAGAATTATATAAGAATCATATAATAGATAGCATGTGAGAATTAAATAAGAATCATATAATAGATAACATGTGAGAATTATATAAGAATCATATAATAGATAGCATGTGAGAATTATATAAGAATCATATGATAGTTACCATGTGAGAATTATATAAGAATCATATAATAGGTAGCATGTGAGAATTATATAAAAATCATAGGATAGGTAGCATGTGAGAATATATAAATATCATATAATAGGTATTATGTGAGAATTATATACGCATCATATAATAGGTAGCATGTGAAAATTATATACGAATCATATGAAATGAAGCATGTGAGAATTATAAAAAAAAAAATAAAATAGGTAGCCTGTGAGAATTATATAAAAATCATAAAATAGGTAGAATGTGAGAATTATATAATTCTCATATAATAGGTAGCATGTGAGAATTATATACGAATCATATAATAGTTGCATGTGAGAATTATATCCGAATCGTATAATAGGTAGCATGTGAGAATTATATAATGATCCTATAATAGGTAGCATGTTAGATTTATATAGGTATCATATGATAGGTAGCATATGATAATGTTATAAGAATCATATAATAGGTAGCATGTGAGAATTATATAAGAATAATGAAATAGGTATCATGTGAGAATTATATAAGAACCATATGATAGTTAGCATGTGATAATTATATTCGAATCATATAATAGGTAACAAGGAAGAAATATATACGAATCATATGATAGGTAGCATGTGAGAATTATATACGAATCATATACTAGGTAGCATGTGAGAATTATATAAGAATCATATAATAGGTAGCATGTGAGAATTGTATAAGAATCATATAATAGGTAGCATGTGAGAATTATATCAGAAAAATATAATAGGTAGCATGTGAGAATTGTATAAGAATCATATAATAGATAGCAAGTGAGAATTATATACTAATCATATGATAGTTAGCATGTGAGTATTATATACCAAACATATGATAGGTAGTATGTGAGAATAATATAAGAATCATTTGATAGGTAGAATGTGAGAATTATATACGTATCATAAGATAAGTGGCATGTCAGAGTTATATACGAATCATCTAATAGGTAGTATGTGAGAATTATATACGAATCATATAATAGGTAGCATGTGCGAATTATATACGAATCATATGATAGGAAGCATGTGAGACTTATATACGAATCATATGATAGGAAGCATGTGAGAATTATATACGAATCATAAGATAGGTAGCATGTGAGAATTATATATGAATCATATAATAGGTAGCATGTGAGAATTATATAATAATCATAAAATGGGTAGCATGTGAGAATTATATACGAATCATATAATATATAATAGGTGAGAATTATATACGAACCATATGATAGGTATCATGTGAGAATTAAATAATGATGCTATAATAGGTAGCATGTTAGATTTATATAGGTATCATATGATAGGTAGCATATGATTATTATATAAGAATCATATAATAGGTAGCATGTGAGAATTATATAAGAATAATATAATATGTACTTGTGAGAATTATATAAGAACCATATGATAGTTAGCATGTGAGAATTATATTCGAATCATATAATAGGTAGCAAGGGAGAAATATATACGAATCATAAGATAGGTAGCATGTGAGAATTATATACGAATCATATACTAGGTAGCATGTGAGATTTATATAAGAATCATATAATAGGTAGCAGGTGAGAGTTATATAAGAATCATATAATAGGTAGCATGTGAGAATTATATAAGAATCATATAATAGATAGCATGTGAGAATTATATAAGAATCATATAATAGGTAGCATGTGAGAATTATATACTAATCATATGATAGGTAGCATGTGATAAATATGTACTAATCATTTGATAGGTAGAATATGAGAATTATATACGTATCATAAGATATGTTGCATTTGAGAGTTATATACGAATCATATAATAGGTAGCATGTGAGAATAATATACGAATCATATAATAGGTATCATGTGAGAATAATATAAGAATCATATAATAGGTAGCATGTGAGAATTATATAAGAATCATATAATAGGTAGAATGTGAGAATTATATAAGAATCATATAATAGGTAGCATATGAGAATTATATACTAATCATATGAAAGGTAGCATGTGAAAATTATATACCAATCATATGATAGGTAGAATGTGAGAATTATATAAGAATCATTTGATAGGTAGAATGTGAGAATTATATACGTATCATAAGATATGTGGCATGTGAGAGTTATAAACGAATCATATAATAGGTAGCATGTGAGAATTATATACGAATCATATAATAGGTAGCATGTGAGAATTATATACGAATCATATAATAGGAAACATGTGAGAATTATATAAGAACCATATAAAAGGTATTATGTGAGAATTATATAATAATCATATAATAGGTAGCATGTGAGAATTATATACGAATCATATGATAGGTAGCATGTGAGAATTATATATGAATCATATAATAGGTAGCATGTGAGAATTATATAATAATCATAAAATAGTTATCATGTGAGAATTATATACGAATCATATAATATGTATTAGGTGAGAATTATATACGAACCATATGATAGGTATCATGTGAGAATTATATAATGATCCTATAATAGGTAGCATGATAGATTTATATAGGTATCATATAATAGTTGCATGTGAGAATTATATCCGAATCGTATAATAGGTAGCATGTGAGAATTATATACGAATCATATGATAGAAAACATGTGAGAATTATATACGAACCATATGATAGGTATTATGTGAGAATTAAATAATGATCATATAATAGGTAGCATGTGCGAATTATATACTAATCATATGATAGGTAGCATGTGAGCATTATGTACCAATCATACGATAGGTAGTATGTAAGAATTATATAATAATCATTTGATAGGTAGAATGTGAGAATTATATACGTATCATAAGATATGTGGCATGTGAGAGTTAGATACGAATCATATCCGAATCGTATAATATGTAGCATGTGAGAATTATATACTAATCATATGATCGGTAGCATGTGATAATTATGTACCTTTCATATGATAGGTAGCGTGTGAGAATTATATAATAATCATTTGATAGGTAGAATGTGAGAATTATATACGTATCATAAGATATGTGGCATGTGAGAGTTATATACGAATCATATACTATGTAGCATGTGAGAATTATATACTAACCATATGATCGGTATCATGTGAGAATTATGTACCAATCATATGATAGGTAGTATGTGAGAATTATATAATAATCATTTGATAGGTAGAATATGAAAATTATATACATATCATAACATATGTGGCATGTTAGAGTTATATAAGAATCATAAAATAGGTAGCATGTGAGAATTATATAAGAATCATATAATAGGTAGCATGTGAGAATTATATAAGAATTATATAATAGGCAGCATGTGAGAATTTTATAAGAATCATAAAATAGGTATCATGTGAGAATTATATAAGAACCATATGATAGTTAGCATGTGAGAATTATATTCGAATCATATAATAGGTAGCAAGGGAGAAATATATACGAATCATATGATAGGTAGCATGTGAGAATTATATACGAATCATATACTAGGTAGCATGTGAGAATTATATAAGAATCATATAATAGGTAGCAGGTGTTAATTATATATGAATCATATACTAGGTAGCATGTGGGAATTACATAAGAATAATATAATAGGTATCATGTGAGAATTATATAAGAATCATATGATAGATAGCAAGGGAGAATTATATACCAATCATATGATAGGTAGTATGTGAGAATTATATAACAATCATTTGATAGGTAGAATGTGAGAATTATATACGTATCATAAGATATGTGGCATGTGAGAGTTATATACGAATCATATAATAGGTAGCATGTGAGAATTATATAATATTCCTATAAAAAGGTAGCATGTGAGAATTATATAAGAATCATATAATAGGTAGCATGTGAGAATTATATAATAATCATATAATAGGTAGCTTGTGAGAATTATATAATAATCATATAATAGGTAGCATGTGAGAATTATATAATAATCATATGATCGGTAGCATGTGAGAATTATGTACCAATCATATGATAGGTAGTATGTGAGAATTATATAATATTCATTTAATAGGTAGAATATCCGAATTATATACGTATCATAACATATGTGGCATGTGAGAGTTATATAAGAATCATAAAATAGGTAGCATGTGAGAATTATATAAGAATCATATAATAGGTAGCATGTGAGAATTATATAAGAATTATATAATAGGCAGCATGTGAGAATTATATAAGAATCATATAATAGGTAGCATGTGAGAATTATATACTAATCATATGATAGGTAGCATGTGAGCATTATGTACCAATCATACGATAGGTAGTATGTAAGAATTATATAATAATCATTTGATAGGTAGAATGTCAGAATTATATACGTATCATAAGATATGTGGCATGTGAGAGTTAGATACGAATCATATAATATGTAGCATGTGAGAATTATATACTAATCATATGATCGGTAGCATGTGATAATTATGTACCTATCATATAATAGGTAGCATGTGAGAATTATATCCGAATCGTATAATATGTAGCATGTGAGAATTATATAATAATCATAAAATAGGTAGCATGTGAGAATTATATAAGAATCATATAATAGGTAGCATGTGAGAATTATATAAGAATCATATAATAGGTAGCATGTGAGAATTATATAATAATCATATAATAGGTAGCTTGTGAGAATTATATAATAATCATATAATAGGTAGCATGTGAGAATTATATAATAATCATATGATCGGTAGCATGTGAGAATTATGTACCAATCATATGATAGGTAGTATGTGAGAATTATATAATATTCATTTAATAGGTAGAATATCCGAATTATATACGTATCATAACATATGTGGCATGTGAGAGTTATATAAGAATCATAAAATAGGTAGCATGTGAGAATTATATAAGAATCATATAATAGGTAGCATGTGAGAATTATATAAGAATTATATAATAGGCAGCATGTGAGAATTATATAAGAATCATATAATAGGTAGCATGTGAGAATTATATACTAATCATATGATAGGTAGCATGTGAGCATTATGTACCAATCATACGATAGGTAGTATGTAAGAATTATATAATAATCATTTGATAGGTAGAATGTCAGAATTATATACGTATCATAAGATATGTGGCATGTGAGAGTTAGATACGAATCATATAATATGTAGCATGTGAGAATTATATACTAATCATATGATCGGTAGCATGTGATAATTATGTACCTATCATATAATAGGTAGCATGTGAGAATTATATCCGAATCGTATAATATGTAGCATGTGAGAATTATATAATAATCATAAAATAGGTAGCATGTGAGAATTATATAAGAATCATATAATAGGTAGCATGTGAGAATTATATAAGAATTATATAATAGGCAGCATGTGAGAATTATATAATAATCATATAATAGGTAGCATGTGAGAATTATATAATAATCATATAATAGGTAGCATGTGAGAATTATATACCAATCATACGATAGGTAGTATGTAAGAATTATATAATAATCATTTGATAGGTAGAATGTGAGAATTATATACGTATCATAATATATGTGGCATGTGAGAGTTATATACGAATCATATAATATGTAGCATGTGAGAATTATATACTAATCATATGATCGGTAGCATGTGAGAATTATGTACCAATCATATGATAGGTAGTATGTGAGAATTATATAATTTTCATTTAATAGGTAGAATATGAGAATTATATACGTATCATAACATATGTGGCATGTGAGAGTTATATAAGAATCATAAAATAGGTAGCATGTGAGAATTACATAAGAATCATATAATAGGTAGCATGTGAGAATTATATCAGAATTATATAATAGGCAGCATGTGAGAATTATATACTAACCATATGATCGGTAGCATGTGAGAATTATAAAATAATTATATAATAGGCAGCATGTGAGAATTATATAAGAATCATATAATAGGTAGCATGTGAGAATTATATACTAATCATAAAATAGGTATCATGTGAGAATTATATAAGAACCAAATGATAGTTAGCATGTGAGAATTATATTCGAATCATATAATAGGTAGCAAGGGAGAAATATATACGAATCATATGATAGGTAGCATGTGAGAGTTATATACGAAACATATAATATGTAGCATGTGAGAATTATATACCAATCATATAATAGGTAGTATGTGATAATTATATAAGAATCATTTGTTAGGTAGAATGTGAGAATTATATACGTATCATAAGATATGTGGCATGTGAGAGTTATATACGAATCATATAATAGGTAGCATGTGAGAATTATATAATAATCATATAATAGGTAGCATGTGAGAATTATATAAGAATCATATAATAGGTAGCATGTGAGAATTATATAATAATCAGATAATAGGTAGCATGTGAGGATTATATAAGAATCATATATTAGGTAGCAGGAGAGAATTATTTACTAATCATATGATAGGTAGCATGTGAGAATTATGTACCAATCATATGAAATAAAGCATGTGAGAATTATATAAAACCATATAATAGGTAGCATGTGAGAATTATATAATACTCATATAATAGGTAGCATGTGAAAATTATATACGAATCATATAATAGCTGCATGTGATAATTATATACGAATCATATGAAATAAAGCATGTGAGAATTATATAATAATCATATAATAGGTAGCATGTGAGATTTACATAATACTCATATAATATGTAGCATGTGAGAATTATATACGAATCATATAATAGCAACATGTGAGAATTATATACGAATCATATGATGGAAAGCATGTGAGAATTATATAAGAACCATATAAAAGGTAGCATGTGAGAATTATATACGAACCATATGATAGGTAGCATGTGAGAATTATATATGAATCATATAATAGGTAGCATGTGAGAATTATATAATAATCATAAAATAGGTAGCATGTGAGAATTATATACGAATCATATGATATGTATTAGGTGAGAATTACATACGAACCATATGATAGGTATCATGTGAGAATTATATAATGATCCTATAATAGTTAGCATGATAGATTTATATAGGTATCATATGAAAGGTAGCATATGATAATTATATATGAATCATATAATAGGTAGCATGTGAGAATTATATAAGAATAATATAATAGGTATCATGTGAGAATTATATAAGAACCATATGATAGTTAGCATGTGAGAATTATATTCGAATCATATAATAGGTAGCATGTGAGAATTATATAGGAATCATATACTAGGTAGCATGTGATAATTATATAGGAATCATATAATAGGTAGCATGTGATAATTATATAGGAATCATATAATAGGTAGCATGTGAGAATTATATAGGAATCATATAATAGGTAGCATGTGAGAATTATATAGGAATCATATACTAGGTAGCATGTGAGAATTATATAGGAATCATATAATAGGTAGCATGTGAGAATTATATAGGAATCATATAATAGGTAGCATGTGAGAATTATATAGGAATCATGTAATAGGTAGCATGTGAGAATTATATAGGAATCATATACTAGGTAGCATGTGAGAATTATATAGGAATCATATAATAGGTAGCATGTGAGAATTATATACCAATCATATGATGGGTAGTATATGAGAATTATATAAGAATCATTTGATAGGTAGAATGTGAGAATTATATACGAATCATACAATAGGTAGCATGTGAGAATTATATACGAATCATATGATAGGAAGCATGTGAGAATTATATAAGAACCATATAAAAGGTATCATGTGAGAATTATATAATGATCCTATAATAGGTAGCATGTTAGATTTATATAGTTATCATATGATAGGTAGCATATGATAATTATGTAAGAATCATATAATAGGTAGCATGTGAGAATTATATAAGAACCATATGATAGTTAGCATGTGAGAATTACATTCGAATCATATAATAGGTAGCAAGTGAGAAATATATAAGAATCGTATGATAAGTCGCATGTGAGATCTATATACGAATCATATACTAGGTAGCATGTGAGAATTATATAAGAATCATATAATAGGTAGAATGTGAGAATTATATAAGAATCATATAATAGGTAGCATGTGAGAATTATATAAAAAACATATGATAGTTATCATGTGATAATTATATTCGAATCATGTAATAGGTAGCATGTGAGAATTATATACGAATCAAATAATAGGTAGCATGTGAGAATTACATACCAATCATAAGATAGGTAGCATGTGAGAGTTATATAAGATCCATACAATAGGTAGCATGTGAGAATTATATACGAATCATATGATAGGTATTATGTGAGAATTATATCAGAATGATATAATAGGTAGAATGTGAGAATTATATAAGAATCATATAATAGGTAGCATGTGAGAATTATATAAAAAACATATGATAGTTATCATGTGATAATTATATTCGAATCATGTAATAGGTAGCATGTGAGAATTATATACGAATCAAATAATAGGTAGCATGTGAGAATTACATACCAATCATAAGATAGGTAGCATGTGAGAGTTATATAAGATCCATACAATAGGTAGCATGTGTGTATTATACAAAACTCATATAATAGGTAGCATGTGAGAATTACATAAGAATCATATAATAGCATTTGAGAATTATATAAGAACTATATGATAGGTAGCTGTGAGAATTATATAAGAATAAAATAATAGGTAGCTTGTGAGAATTATATACGGAGCATATGGTAGGTATCATGTGACAAGTATATAAGAATCATATAATAGATAGCATGTGAGAGTTATATACGAATCATATGATAGGTAGCATGTGATAATAATATACGAATCATATGATAGTTAGTATATGAGAATTATATAAGAACCATATGATAGGTATTCTGTGAGAATTATATAAGAATCATATAATAGGCAGCATGCGAGTATTATATACAAATCATATGATAGTTAGCATGTCAGAGTTATAAGATAACATTATACTAGGTAGCATGTGAGAATTATATACGAATCATATAATCGGTTGCATGTCACAGTTATAAGATAACATTATACTAGGTAGCATGTGATAATTATATACGAATCATATGATAGTTAGTATGTGAGAATAATATCAGAATAAAATGATATGTAGCATGTGAGAATTATATACGGATCATATAATAGGTCGCATGTCACAGTTATATACGAATCATATAATAGGTAGCATGTGAAAATTATGTACAAATTATATAACTGGTAGCGTGTGAGAATTATATACGAATCACATGATAGGTAGCATGTCACAGTTATATACGAATCATATAATAGGTAGCATGTGAAAATTATATACGAATCATATGAAATGAAGCATGTGAGAATTATAAAAAAAACATAAAATAGGTAGCATGTGAGAATTATATAAAAATCATAAAATAGGTAGAATGTGAGAATTATATAATTCTCATATAATAGGTAGCATGTGAGAATTATATACGAATCATATAATAGTTGCATGTGAGAATTATATCCGAATCGTATAATAGGTAGCATGTGAGAATTATATAATGATCCTATAATAGGTAGCATGTTAGATTTATATAGGTATCATATGATAGGTAGCATATGATAATTTTATAAGAATCATATAATAGGTAGCATGTGAGAATTATATAAGAATAATGAAATAGGTATCATGTGAGAATTATATAAGAACCATATGATAGTTAGCATGTGATAATTATATTCGAATCATATAATAGGTAACAAGGAAGAAATATATACGAATCATATGATAGGTAGCATGTGAGAATTATATACGAATCATATACTAGGTAGCATGTGAGAATTATATAAGAATCATATAATAGGTAGCATGTGAGAATTGTATAAGAATCATATAATAGGTAGCATGTGAGAATTATATCAGAAAAATATAATAGGTAGCATGTGAGAATTATATAAGAATCATATAATAGATAGCATGTGAGAATTATATACTAATCATATGATAGTTAGCATGTGAGTATTATATACCAAACATATGATAGGTAGTATGTGAGAATAATATAAGAATCATTTGATAGGTAGAATGTGAGAATTATATACGTATCATAAGATAAGTGGCATGTCAGAGTTATATACGAATCATTTAATAGGTAGTATGTGAGAATTATATACGAATCATATAATAGGTAGCATGTGCGAATTATATACGAATCATATGATAGGAAGCATGTGAGACTTATATACGAATCATATGATAGGAAGCATGTGAGAATTATATACGAATCATAAGATAGGTAGCATGTGAGAATTATATATGAATCATATAATAGGTAGCATGTGAGAATTATATAATAATCATAAAATGGGTAGCATGTGAGAATTATATACGAATCATATAATATATAATAGGTGAGAATTATATACGAACCATATGATAGGTATCATGTGAGAATTAAATAATGATGCTATAATAGGTAGCATGTTAGATTTATATAGGTATCATATGATAGGTAGCATATGATTATTATATAAGAATCATATAATAGGTAGCATGTGAGAATTATATAAGAATAATATAATATGTACTTGTGAGAATTATATAAGAACCATATGATAGTTAGCATGTGAGAATTATATTCGAATCATATAATAGGTAGCAAGGGAGAAATATATACGAATCATAAGATAGGTAGCATGTGAGAATTATATACGAATCATATACTAGGTAGCATGTGAGATTTATATAAGAATCATATAATAGGTAGCAGGTGAGAGTTATATAAGAATCATATAATAGGTAGCATGTGAGAATTATATAAGAATCATATAATAGATAGCATGTGAGAATTATATAAGAATCATATAATAGGTAGCATGTGAGAATTATATACTAATCATATGATAGGTAGCATGTGATAAATATGTACTAATCATTTGATAGGTAGAATATGAGAATTATATACGTATCATAAGATATGTTGCATTTGAGAGTTATATACGAATCATATAATAGGTAGCATGTGAGAATAATATACGAATCATATAATAGGTATCATGTGAGAATAATATAAGAATCATATAATAGGTAGCATGTGAGAATTATATAAGAATCATATAATAGGTAGAATGTGAGAATTATATAAGAATCATATAATAGGTAGCATATGAGAATTATATACTAATCATATGAAAGGTAGCATGTGAAAATTATATACCAATCATATGATAGGTAGAATGTGAGAATTATATAAGAATCATTTGATAGGTAGAATGTGAGAATTATATACGTATCATAAGATATGTGGCATGTGAGAGTTATAAACGAATCATATAATAGGTAGCATGTGAGAATTATATACGAATCATATAATAGGTAGCATGTGAGAATTATATACGAATCATATAATAGGAAACATGTGAGAATTATATAAGAACCATATAAAAGGTATTATGTGAGAATTATATAATAATCATATAATAGGTAGCATGTGAGAATTATATACGAATCATGTGATAGGTAGCATGTGAGAATTATATATGAATCATATAATAGGTAGCATGTGAGAATTATATAATAATCATAAAATAGTTATCATGTGAGAATTATATACGAATCATATAATATGTATTAGGTGAGAATTATATACGAACCATATGATAGGTATCATGTGAGAATTATATAATGATCCTATAATAGGTAGCATGATAGATTTATATAGGTATCATATAATAGTTGCATGTGAGAATTATATCCGAATCGTATAATAGGTAGCATGTGAGAATTATATACGAATCATATGATAGAAAACATGTGAGAATTATATACGAACCATATGATAGGTATTATGTGAGAATTAAATAATGATCATATAATAGGTAGCATGTGCGAATTATATACTAATCATATGATAGGTAGCATGTGAGCATTATGTACCAATCATACGATAGGTAGTATGTAAGAATTATATAATAATCATTTGATAGGTAGAATGTGAGAATTATATACGTATCATAAGATATGTGGCATGTGAGAGTTAGATACGAATCATATCCGAATCGTATAATATGTAGCATGTGAGAATTATATACTAATCATATGATCGGTAGCATGTGATAATTATGTACCTTTCATATGATAGGTAGCGTGTGAGAATTATATAATAATCATTTGATAGGTAGAATGTGAGAATTATATACGTATCATAAGATATGTGGCATGTGAGAGTTATATACGAATCATATACTATGTAGCATGTGAGAATTATATACTAACCATATGATCGGTATCATGTGAGAATTATGTACCAATCATATGATAGGTAGTATGTGAGAATTATATAATAATCATTTGATAGGTAGAATATGAAAATTATATACATATCATAACATATGTGGCATGTTAGAGTTATATAAGAATCATAAAATAGGTAGCATGTGAGAATTATATAAGAATCATATAATAGGTAGCATGTGAGAATTATATAAGAATTATATAATAGGCAGCATGTGAGAATTTTATAAGAATCATCAAATAGGTATCATGAGAGAATTATATAAGAACCATATGATAGTTAGCATGTGAGAATTATATTCGAATCATATAATAGGTAGCATGTGAGAATTATATAGGAATCATATACTAGGTAGCATGTGATAATTATATAGGAATCATATAATAGGTAGCATGTGAGAATTATATAGGAATCATATAATAGGTAGCATGTGAGAATTATATAGGAATCATAAAATAGGTAGCATGTGAGAATTATATAAGAATCATATAATAGGTAGCATGTGAGAATTATATAAGAATTATATAATAGGCAGCATGTGAGAATTTTATAAGAATCATAAAATAGGTATCATGTGAGAATTATATAAGAACCATATGATAGTTAGCATGTGAGAATTATATTCGAATCATATAATAGGTAGCAAGGGAGAAATATATACGAATCATATGATAGGTAGCATGTGAGAATTATATACGAATCATATACTAGGTAGCATGTGAGAATTATATAAGAATCATATAATAGGTAGCAGGTGTTAATTATATATGAATCATATACTAGGTAGCATGTGGGAATTACATAAGAATAATATAATAGGTATCATGTGAGAATTATATAAGAACCATATGATAGTTAGCAGGTGAGAATTATATTCGAATCATATGATAGATAGCAAGGGAGAATTATATACCAATCATATGATAGGTAGTATGTGAGAATTATATAACAATCATTTGATAGGTAGAATGTGAGAATTATATACGTATCATAAGATATGTGGCATGTGAGAGTTATATACGAATCATATAATAGGTAGCATGTGAGAATTATATAATATTCCTATAAAAAGGTAGCATGTGAGAATTATATAAGAATCATATAATAGGTAGCATGTGAGAATTATATAATAATCATATAATAGGTAGCATGTGAGAATTATATAATAATCATATAATAGGTAGCATGTGAGAATTATATAATAATCATATGATCGGTAGCATGTGAGAATTATGTACCAATCATATGATAGGTAGTATGTGAGAATTATATAATATTCATTTAATAGGTAGAATATCCGAATTATATACGTATCATAACATATGTGGCATGTGAGAGTTATATAAGAATCATAAAATAGGTAGCATGTGAGAATTATATAAGAATCATATAATAGGTAGCATGTGAGAATTATATAAGAATTATATAATAGGCAGCATGTGAGAATTATATAAGAATCATATAATAGGTAGCATGTGAGAATTATATACTAATCATATGATAGGTAGCATGTGAGCATTATGTACCAATCATACGATAGGTAGTATGTAAGAATTATATAATAATCATTTGATAGGTAGAATGTCAGAATTATATACGTATCATAAGATATGTGGCATGTGAGAGTTAGATACGAATCATATAATATGTAGCATGTGAGAATTATATACTAATCATATGATCGGTAGCATGTGATAATTATGTACCTATCATATAATAGGTAGCATGTGAGAATTATATCCGAATCGTATAATATGTAGCATGTGAGAATTATATAATAATCATAAAATAGGTAGCATGTGAGAATTATATAAGAATCATATAATAGGTAGCATGTGAGAATTATATAAGAATTATATAATAGGCAGCATGTGAGAATTATATAATAATCATATAATAGGTAGCATGTGAGAATTATATAATAATCATATAATAGGTAGCATGTGAGAATTATATACCAATCATACGATAGGTAGTATGTAAGAATTATATAATAATCATTTGATAGGTAGAATGTGAGAATTATATACGTATCATAAGATATGTGGCATGTGAGAGTTATATACGAATCATATAATATGTAGCATGTGAGAATTATATACTAATCATATGATCGGTAGCATTTGAGAATTATGTACCAATCATATGATAGGTAGTATGTGAGAATTATATAATTTTCATTTAATAGGTAGAATATGAGAATTATATACGTATCATAACATATGTGGCATGTGAGAGTTATATAAGAATCATAAAATAGGTAGCATGTGAGAATTACATAAGAATCATATAATAGGTAGCATGTGAGAATTATATCAGAATTATATAATAGGCAGCATGTGAGAATTATATACTAACCATATGATCGGTAGCATGTGAGAATTATAAAAGAATTATATAATAGGCAGCATGTGAGAATTATATAAGAATCATATAATAGGTAGCATGTGAGAATTATATACTAATCATAAAATAGGTATCATGTGAGTATTATATAAGAACCAAATGATAGTTAGCATGTGAGAATTATATTCGAATCATATAATAGGTAGCAAGGGAGAAATATATACGAATCATATGATAGGTAGCATGTGAGAGTTATATACGAAACATATAATATGTAGCATGTGAGAATTATATACCAATCTTATAATAGGTATTATGTGATAATTATATAAGAATCATTTGTTAGGTAGAATGTGAGAATTATATACGTATCATAAGATATGTGGCATGTGAGAGTTATATACGAATCATATAATAGGTAGCATGTGAGAATTATATAATAATCATATAATAGGTAACATGTGAGAATTATATAAGAATCATATAATAGGTAGTATGTGAGAATTATATAATAATCAGATAATAGGTAGCATGTGAGGATTATATAAGAATCATATATTAGGTAGCAGGAGAGAATTATTTACTAATCATATGATAGGTAGCATGTGAGAATTATGTACCAATCATATGAAATAAAGCATGTGAGAATTATATAAAAACCATATAATAGGTAGCATGTGAGAATTATATAATACTCATATAATAGGTAGCATGTGAAAATTATATACGAATCATATAATAGCTGCATGTGATAATTATATACGAATCATATGAAATAAAGCATGTGAGAATTATATAATAATCATATAATAGGTAGCATGTGAGATTTACATAATACTCATATAATATGTAGCATGTGAGAATTATATACGAATCATATAATAGCAACATGTGAGAATTATATACGAATCATATGATGGAAAGCATGTGAGAATTATATAAGAACCATATAAAAGGTAGCATGTGAGAATTATATACGAACCATATGATAGGTAGCATGTGAGAATTATATATGAATCATATAATAGGTAGCATGTGAGAATTATATAATAATCATAAAATAGGTAGCATGTGAGAATTATATACGAATCATATGATATGTATTAGGTGAGAATTACATACGAACCATATGATAGGTATCATGTGAGAATTATATAATGATCCTATAATAGTTAGCATGATAGATTTATATAGGTATCATATGAAAGGTAGCATATGATAATTATATATGAATCATATAATAGGTAGCATGTGAGAATTATATAAGAATAATATAATAGGTATCATGTGAGAATTATATAAGAACCATATGATAGTTAGCATGTGAGAATTATATTCGAATCATATAATAGGTAGCATGTGAGAATTATATAGGAATCATATACTAGGTAGCATGTGATAATTATATAGGAATCATATAATAGGTAGCATGTGAGAATTATATAGGAATCATATAATAGGTAGCATGTGAGAATTATATAGGAATCATATAATAGGTAGCATGTGAGAATTATATAGGAATCATATACTAGGTAGCATGTGAGAATTATATAGGAATCATATAATAGGTAGCATGTGAGAATTATATAGGAATCATATAATAGGTAGCATGTGAGAATTATATAGGAATCATATAATAGGTAGCATGTGAGAATTATATAGGAATCATATACTAGGTAGCATGTGAGAATTATATAGGAATCATATAATAGGTAGCATGTGAGAATTATATACCAATCATATGATGGGTAGTATATGAGAATTATATAAGAATCATTTGATTGGTAGAATGTGAGAATTATATACGAATCATACAATAGGTAGCATGTGAGAATTATATACGAATCATATGATAGGAAGCATGTGAGAATTATATAAGAACCATATAAAAGGTATCATGTGAAAATTATATAATGATCCTATAATAGGTAGCATGTTAGATTTATATAGTTATCATATGATAGGTAGCATATGATAATTATGTAAGAATCATATAATAGGAAGCATGTGAGAATTATATAAGAACCATATGATAGTTAGCATGTGAGAATTACATTCGAATCATATAATAGGTAGCAAGTGAGAAATATATAAGAATCGTATGATAAGTCGCATGTGAGATCTATATACGAATCATATACTAGGTAGCATGTGAGAATTATATAAGAATCATATAATAGGTAGAATGTGAGAATTATATAAGAATCATATAATAGGTAGCATGTGAGAATTATATAAAAAACATATGATAGTTATCATGTGATAATTATATTCGAATCATGTAATAGGTAGCATGTGAGAATTATATACGAATCAAATAATAGGTAGCATGTGAGAATTACATACCAATCATAAGATAGGTAGCATGTGAGAGTTATATAAGATCCATACAATAGGTAGCATGTGAGAATTATATACGAATCATATGATAGGTATTATGTGAGAATTATATCAGAATGATATAATAGGTAGAATGTGAGAATTATATAAGAATCATATAATAGGTAGCATGTGAGAATTATATAAAAAACATATGATAGTTATCATGTGATAATTATATTCGAATCATGTAATAGGTAGCATGTGAGAATTATATACGAATCAAATAATAGGTAGCATGTGAGAATTACATATCAATCATAAGATAGGTAGCATGTGAGAGTTATATAAGATCCATACAATAGGTAGCATGTGTGTATTATACAAAACTCATATAATAGGTAGCATGTGAGAATTACATAAGAATCATATAATAGCATTTGAGAATTATATAAGAACTATATGATAGGTAGCTGTGAGAATTATATAAGAATAAAATAATAGGTAGCTTGTGAGAATTATATACGGAGCATATGGTAGGTATCATGTGACAAGTATATAAGAATCATATAATAGATAGCATGTGAGAGTTATATACGAATCATATGATAGGTAGCATGTGATAATAATATACGAATCATATGATAGTTAGTATATGAGAATTATATAAGAACCATATGATAGGTATTCTGTGAGAATTATATAAGAATCATATAATAGGCAGCATGCGAGTATTATATACAAATCATATGATAGTTAGCATGTCAGAGTTATAAGATAACATTATACTAGGTAGCATGTGAGAATTATATACGAATCATATAATCGGTTGCATGTCACAGTTATAAGATAACATTATACTAGGTAGCATGTGATAATTATATACGAATCATATGATAGTTAGTATGTGAGAATAATATCAGAATAAAATGATATGTAGCATGTGAGAATTATATACGGATCATATAATAGGTCGCATGTCACAGTTATATACGAATCATATAATAGGTAGCATGTGAAAATTATGTACAAATTATATAACTGGTAGCGTGTGAGAATTATATACGAATCACATGATAGGTAGCATGTCACAGTTATATACGAATCATATAATAGGTCGCATGTCACAGTTATATACGAATCATATAATAGGTAGCATGTGAAAATTATATACAAATTATATAACTGGTAGAGTGTGAGAATTATATACGAATCATATGATAGTTAGTATGTGAGAATTATATAAGAACCATATGATAAGTATTCTGTGAGAATTATATACGAATCATATAATAGGTCGCAATTCAGAGTTGTAAGATAACCATATACTACGTAGCATGTGAGAATTATATACGAATCATATGATAGGTAGCATGTCACAGTTATATACGAATCATATAATAGGTAGCATGTGAAAATTATATACAAATTATATAACTGGTAGCGCGTGAAAATTATATACGAATCACATGATAGGTAGCATGTGAGAATTATATACAAATCATATAATAGGTAACATGAGAGAATTATAAAAGAACCAAATAATAGGTGGCATGTGAGAATTATATACGGAGCATATGGTAGGTATCATGTGAGAAGTATATACGAATCACATGATAGGTAGCCTGTGATAATTATATACGGATCATATGATAGGTAGCATGTGAGAATTATAAAAGAACCAAATAATAGGTAGCATGTGAGAATTATATACGGAGCATATGGTAGGTATCATTTGAGAAGTATATACGGATCATGTGATAGGTAGCATGTGAGAATTATAAAATAACCAAATAATAGGTAGCATTCGAGAATTATATACGGAGCATACGGTAGGTATCATGTGAGAAGTATATAAGAATCATATAATAGGTAGCATGTGAGAGTTATATACGAACCATATAATAGGTAGCATGTCAGAGTTATAAGATAACATTATACTAGGTAGCATGTGAGATTTATATACGAATCATATAATAGGTAGCATGTCAGAGTTATAAGATAACATTATACTAGGTAGCATGTGATAATTATATACAAATCATATCATAGTTAGTATGTGAGAATTATATAAGAACCATATGGTAGGTATCATGTGAGAATTATATAACAATCATATAATAGGTAGCATGTGATAATAATATACGAATCATATGATAGTTAGTATATGAGAATTATATAAGAACCATATGATAGGTATTCTGTGAGAATTATATAAGAATCATATAATAGGCAGCATGCGAGTATTATATACAAATCATATGATAGTTACCATGTGAGAATTATATACGAATCATATGATAGGTAGCATGTGAGAATTATCTGTAAATCATATAATAGGTAGCATGTGAGAATTATAAAAGAACCAAATAATAGGTAGCATGTGAGAATTATATACGGAGCATATGGTAGGTATCATGTGATAATTATATAAGAACCTAATAATAGGTAGCATGTGAGAATTTTATATAAATCATATAATAGGTAGCATGTGAGAATTATATAAGAATAAAATAACAGGTAGCATGTGAGAATTTTATATAAATCATATAATAGGTAGCATGTGAGAATTATATAAGAATAAAATAATAGGTAGCATGTGAGAATTATATACGGAGCATATGGTAGGTTTCATGTGAGACGTATATACGGAGCATATGGTAGGTATCATGTGAGAAGTATATAAGAATCATATAATAGGTAGCATGTGAGAGTTATATACGAATCATATAATAGGTAGCATGTGAGAATTATATACGAATCATATGATAGGTAGCTTGTGAGAATTATAAAAGAACCAAATAATAGGTAGCATGTGAGAATTATATACGGAGCATATGGTAGGTATCATGTGAGAAGTATATAAAAATCATATAATAGGTAGCATGTGAGAGTTATATACGGATCATATAATAGGTAGCATGTGAGAGTTATATACGAATCATATGATAGGTAGCATGTGAGAATTATAAAAGAACCAAATAATAGGTAGCATGTCAGAGTAATAAGATAACATTATACTAGGTAGCAAGTGAGAATTATATACGAATCATATAATAGGTAGCATGTGAGAGTTATAAGATAACATTATACTAGGTAGCAAGTGAGAATTATATACGAATCATATAATAGGTAGCATGTCAGAGTTATAAGATAACATTATACTAGGTAGCATTTGATACTTATATACGAATCATATGATAGTTAGTATGTGAGAATTATATAAGAACCATATGATAGGTATTCTGTGAGAATTATATAAGAATCATATAATAGGTAGCATGTGAGAATTATATACGAATCATATAATAGGTAGCATGTGAGAATTATCTACGAATCATATAATAGGTAGCATGTCAGAGTTATAAGATAACATTATACTAGGTAGCATGTGATAATTACATACGAATCATATGATAGTTAGTATGTGAGAATTATATAAGAACCATATTATAGGTATTCTGTGAGAATTATATAAGAATAAAATGATATGTAGCGTGTGAGAATTATATACGAATCACATGATAGGTAGCATGTCACAGTTATATACGAATCATATAATAGGTCGCATGTCACAGTTATATACGAATCATATAATAGGTAGCATGTGAAAATTATATACAAATTATATAACTGGTAGAGTGTGCGAATTATATACGAATCATATGATAGTTAGTATGTGAGAATTATATAAGAACCATATGATAGGTATTCTGTGAGAATTATATACGAATCATATAATAGGTCGCAATTCAGAGTTGTAAGATAACCATATACTACGTAGCATGTGAGAATTATATACGAATCATATGATAGGTAGCATGTAACAGTTATATACGAATCATATAATAGGTAGCATGTGAAAATTATATACAAATTATATAACTGGTAGCGCGTGAGAATTATATACGAATCACATGATAGGTAGCATGTGTGAATTATATACGAATCATATAATAGGTAGCATGTGAGAATTATAAAAGAACCAAATAATAGGTAGCATATGAGAATTATATACGGAGCATATGGTAGGTATCATGCGAGAAGTATATACTTACACATGATAGGTAGCCTGTGATAATTATATACGGATCATATGATAGGTAGCATGTGAGAATTATAAAAGAACCAAATAATAGGTAGCATGTGAGAATTATATACGGAGCATATGGTAGGTATCATTTGAGAAGTATATACGGATCATGTGATAGGTAGCATGTGAGAATTATAAAAGAACCAAATAATAGGTAGCATGTGAGAATTATATACGGAGCATACGGTAGGTATCATGTGAGAAGTATTTAAGAATCATATAATAGGTAGCGTGTGAGAGTTATATACGAACCATATAATAGGTAGCATGTCAGAGTTATAAGATAACATTATACTAGGTAGCATGTGAGAATTATATACGAATCATATAATAGGTAGCATGTCAGAGTTATAAGATAACATTACACTAGGAAGCATGTGATAATAATATACGAATCATATGATAGTTAGTATATGAGAATTATATAAGAACCATATGATAGGTATTCTGTGAGAATTATATGAGAATCATATAATAGGCAGCATGGGAGTATTATATACAAATCATATGATAGTTAGCATGTCAGAGTTATAAGATAACATTATACTAGGTAGCATGGGATAATTATATACGAATCATATGATAGTTAGTATGTGAGAATTATATAAGAACCATATGATAGCTATTCTGTGAGAATTATATAAGAATCATATAATAGGTAGTATGTGAGAATTATATACGAATTTTATAATAGGTAGCATGTGAGAATTATCTATAAATCATATAATAGGTATCATGTGAGAATTATATAAGAATAAAATGATACGTAGCATGTGAGAATTATATACGGATCATGTGATAGGTAGCATGTGAGAATTATAAAAGAACCAAATAATAGGTAGCATGTGAGAATTATATACGGATCATATGGTAGGTATCATGTGAGAATTATATAAGAATCTAATAATAGGTAGCATGTGAGAATTATATACGAATCATCTGATAGGTAGCCTGTGATAATTATATACGAATCATATGATAGGTAGCATGTCAGAGTTATATACGAATCTGATGATAGGTAGCCTGTGAACTTATATGCGAATGATAAGATAGGTAACATGGCAGAATTATATAAGAACGATATAATAGGTAGCATCTGAAAATTATATACAAATTATATAACTGGTAGCGTGTGAGAATTATATACGAATCACATGATAGGTAGCATGTGAGAATTATAAAAGAACCAAATAATAGGTAGCATGTGAGAATTATATACGGAGCATATGGTAGGTATCATGTGAGAAGTATATAAGAATCATATAATAGGTAGCATGTGAGAATTATATACGAATCATATAATAGGCAGCATGCGAGAATTATATACGAATCACATGATAGGTAGCCTGTGATAATTATATACGGATCATATGATAGGTAGCCTGTGATAATTATATACGGATCATATGATAGGTAGCATGTGAGAATTATAAAAGAACCAACTAATAGGTAGCATGTGAGAATTATATACGGAGCATATGGTAGGTAGCATGTGAGAATTATAAAAGAACCAAATAATAGGTAGCATGTGAGAATTATATACGGAGCATATGGTAGGTATCATGTGAGAAGTATATAAGAATCATATAATAGGTAGCATGTGAGAATTATATACGAATCATATAATAGGCAGCATGCGAGAATTATATACGAATCATATAATAGGTAGCATGTCAGAGTTATAAGATAACATTATACTAGGTAGCATGTGAGAATTATATACGAATCATATAATAGGTAGCATGTCAGAGTTATAAGATAACATTATACTAGGTAGCATGTGAGAATTATATACGAATCACATGATAGGTAGCCTGTGATAATTATATACGGATCATAGGATAGGTAGCAATTGAGAATTATATACGATTCATATAATAGGTAGCATGTCAGAGTTATATACGAATCATATGATAGGTTTCCTGTGAGAATTATATACGAATCATATGATAGGTAGCATGTCAGAGTTATATACGAATCATAAGATAGGTAGCAAGTGAGAATTATATACGAATCATATGATACTTTTTTGTGCCAGAATTGGTAGTGTAGCCTGGGCTTGGGTGTCAACTGTTTTTGTTATCTTTTTCATAGTCAGTCGCTGTTGATGGTCAGTTTGCTGGGTACCATTTTTACGCTACTGGTGCAGCAGTCTTTGACGGCGCGGGTGCCCTCGGAGGAATGATCTATGCGTATAATGGAAGTGCCGTGCGTCTATGGCACCCAGTAACTGCGGGATCTTATCTGATAAAAGTAGGAAAACATATGGGACCATCGCCGGGCTACGCGCACGTGTCAACTCAAACCAATACAACCATCAGAGTCTGGAAAGGTATATTGCTAGTTATTCTCCACCTGCATAATTTACATTATGTATAACTACAATCATTTCCAAATATTTACATTTCTCTTGCTCATGCCTGCAGTGAAATATTGCGACTTGGTGCTCCTCAATTCCCAGTAAAAGTCAAATACATTTTGGGGTTGAGCTAAAACAATCAAGGTGCTGTTAATTCGTCTGATGATCTTGTTTTGAGTGTATGAAGTCACTTCGTTTTAACATCTTCGTGCTAACTGTCGTTGTTTGCTTTAGATTGCAGGAAACTAAATGCTTTTCCATATGCCTCCTGAGTGTCGTATCTGCTAATATCTAAAAAAACTAGACACCAGATTTTCATTAAATTACCTTATTTTAGAGATAGTTCCAACACAATCCATTGAAAGCAAGATAAGCATACATGTATCAGCTCAACCGTTGTACACGTGTCTCTGTTTACAAGCAGTTTGATATCCGCACCATTGAATATTGACATGCATATTCACTCGAGCTTAAATTTTCAAAAAAATTAAACAATTCATTTGTATTAAATTCAGAGATCCTGGCTGACGGGAATTATTTTACACATAGTTCCAGAAAATGCATTTTGCATAGTTCAAACTAATATGTGCTGACCTCTGTGCACTGAATAGTACACAACAAAAAGCGGGGCTTATCGCAGGCTATATTGAGAAGTGAGCAGCCTATATAAAAGCGTGGACTGTTGACACCATCGAATTTTCAAAAGTTGCGTATTACAGCTTCACAACACAATTTTTAAAAGAAAATACAACGTATTGTATTTACAGTATTTAAGTATGATAAATAGATATCATTTTTGTAAATATTGTTTGTTTCCGTGCATGCTTCGGTTGACTATAGTCCTTGAATTCTACAATTTCGAAAGAAAAAGATCAAAGTTTAAAGTTAGCGAGAAACCCTTCAGGATTTACACACTTTAAAAAAGCCTAATGTTTATTATAACTTTTAGAAAGATCGAAATATCGAATTCAATCTTTAACTATTTTTGGACTAAAACATCAGATTAAACTTCCACAAAGACGTCACGTTTGTAGCTGCTAAAATGATTCCCCATTTACGGTATCACAGTTCTATTATCTTGCATACTGGATATGGTTATCCGCGTTTTACATGGGTGATGGAAAGCCTGATCTTACACATGGGGCAAGGTGAAAGTCAGGCGTTGATATCAACAATGACAGTTGCATGACGTCATTGTGTCAATAAACATGTTAAACGTTCTGGGATCACAATCGAAAGCACGCACAGAAACAAAGAACATGTTTAAAGATGACTTAAAGGCAAGATTCGACATCACAAACATAAAAGGGTTGACTATATGGCTTTTATCTTGGAACGGTCAGTGGCGAAAAGGACCACTGGGTGTTTAAACCTGGTTCAAGGGTGCTGCAACGCTCACCCTTACCCTATTATCATCCCAATAAAACGTGACAGTGTACAACACGATATTCCAGCCATATTATATTCTCAAACAAACAAAGCAGAATTAAGTAACGGGTCAAACTAGGGTGATTTCGAGATACAAGATGGACGCCCGTAATTTAAATAGTTGAAACCTTAACAATCAGCTCAACAACCACTGATTTCGACTGTTTTTGGTTTTATTACCCATAGACAATACTAAGTCCTCTATGGAAAAATGGTCGCGGCACGGAGATTCAAATTTTGTATTTAGAGATTTTGCATGTTGTACATAGACCTCATGTCGCAGATTTGTTCTTGTATTGCTATGAAAGAGATTTTATGTTGAGTCTTTTATCCGATACTCAGACAGATGTAATAGAAGCCTTTAATGGCACCTCGGTATTTGAATGACACATTGCCCATTGGCAATCATTTATTTTCTACTATGGTTAATAATATCTATCCTAAGGAACTTCAACACAAAAAGCTAACATTTCTAATACTGTCGCTTCATTTCTTGATTTACATATTTCTATTGAAAATGGCGAAATAATTAGTAAAATCTATGACAAAGCCTGGGGAAAAACTAGACCACGAGTGCATTATTCATAGAAACACCGTAACACACGAATCCTGACAATGGCACACTGTATCACTCGCATCCTGACAATATCACACCGTGACAATCGTATCCTGACACTGTCACATTTTAACACTCGTATCCTGACACTATCACACTGTAACACTCGTATCCTGACAATACCACACTGTAACACTCGCATCCTGACACTATCACATTGTAGCACTCGTATCCTGACACTATCACACTGTAACACTCGTATCTTGACACTATCACACTGTAACACTCGTATCCAAACACGTTCACACTGTACCACTCGCATCCTGACACGTTCACACTGTACCACTCGCATCCTGACACTATCACACTGTACCACTCGCATCCTGACACTACCACACTGTACCACTCGCATCCTGACACTATCACACTGTAACACTCGTATCCTGACAATACCACACTGTAACACTCGTATCCTGACACTATCACACTGTACCACTCGCATCCTGACACTACCACACTGTAACACTCACATCTTGACACTGTCATACTTTAACAATCGTATCCCTGCACTCACACTGTAACATTTATATCCCGACAAAATCACACTGTAACACTCGTATCCTGACAATATCAAACTGTAAAATATTAGAACAAAACAATAGGTTGTAACATTTATTATTCATAAAAAAACATTTATTTGAAACTAACATTCTGTCGTAACACCGTGATAATTTTTCAAAATGAAACAAAAACACTGCTATAATAATGTTTACATCACATGACAAACTTCCTTTGACATGAAATTCTGCACTAATCCCTAACGAGTATGCAAACAAGTGGTTCCAGTATAATGATTTTACTACACAAGTGGTTCCAGCATAATGATTTTACTACACAAGTGGTTCCAGTATCATGATTTTACTACACAAATAGTTCCAGTATAATGATTTTACTAAACAGGTGGTTCCACTATAATGATTTTACTACACAAGTAGTTCCAGTATAATGATTTTACTAAACAAGTGGTTCCAGTATAATGATTTTACTACACAATTAGTTCAAGTATAATGATTTTACTACACAAGTAGTTCCAGTATAATGATTTTACTAAACAAGTAGTTCCAGTATAATGATTTTACTACACAAGTAGTTTAAGTATAATGATTTTACTAAACAAGTGGTTCCAGTATAATGATTTTACTACACGGGTGGTTCCAGTATAATGAGTTTACTACACAAGTAGTTCCAGTATAATGATTTTACTACACAAGTAGTTCCAGTATGATGATTTAACTAAACAAGTAGTTCCAGTATAATGATTTTACTACACAAGTAGTTCCAGTATAATGATTTTACTAAACAAGTGGTTCCAGTATAATGATTTTACTACACGGGTGGTTCCAGTATAATGAGTTTACTACACAAGTAGTTCCAGTATAATGATTTTACTACACAAATAGTTCCAGTATAATGATTTTACTACACAATATGAACACGTCAATATGGACGAATAAATGCGTTTCCTGTTACATTGGAAGTAAACTGAGGTTGTCAATGCGTAAGGCTCAAACTCAATAATACTAAGGCCATTTTCATTTTGGAGCGGTTTTCCATAGTAAAACATAAGCCGCTTGTTCCCAAGCGCAATTCTTCGAAAATGGTGTTGGATTGTTTCGGTACTCTCAATCGCCTCACGCGTTTCTTTAACTGGTACCCTGTGTATTCCTATATTATACTTTGGAAATGTACAGAATCGTAACATAGCAGGAAACCGTTAGTTATAAATGGTTTTATTTTCAGGCGGTTCAAGCGGGACACCAGCTGTAGGCCCGTTCAATGTCCAGTCTGGTACCATGCGAGACAAATCTCAGATATCAAAAGAGGTACTAGCCAGAAGCAGAATCGAATGTGCCAGCATCTGCAAACAGGATGTCATCTGTAAGGGCGCCAATTACAAGGACCAAATATCTGGTAGCGGTGGAATGTGTCGTCTGTTCTGTGAATTCGCTGAAACCACCGACCTGTCAGCTGATCCGGACTGGAAATACATGTACAGGGAAGAGAATAGCAGGAAATAAGTCACGGAACTTTGCAGGAATGTATACTAAAGGAAAATAGAAACGCAACTCGGGATTTTTCTCTATATATTGCATGTAAATATGCTGATGTTAATCATACATACGACCTTTCCATTTCGGAAAAAACACCAAAAACAACATATAACACAGCAAATAGTATCCCTTCAAAATTTCATTATTGACAGAGTTCGCCTTTGTCACAAGCAGATGAGACAACTTAGGATGTAAACTTGTGCAAACTTTTTACATTAAATACAGTACTGAAATGGCTGAAAGTTTTAAAAATAAACTTCAACATTCATGTATTTCTATTACGAAGTGTGCTGTGATTAAAAAGTCTACAACATCACAGTTTTGTCCTTTCTCTAACTATCTGCAAATGTTTTTATTTTTACATTCTCTGGAATATTACCTGGAATTAAGTGTGCAGTATGTACATGATATAACGGAAATTCCCGAGCTGCGTTTCTTTTTTCCTTTAGTGCATTTAGCCTCCAAAATAATTGTTTAAATTAGTGAATATGCACATAACATAATTCAGTACTGAACTTATTTAAAACAATTAATACTCGGGAAGCATGGTTGGCGAACATTCGTTTTAAATGTCACTGCTCACTGCATTAAGTTGTTAATATCAGAAACAGAAAGGCTGAATAGACGCTAAATTCAATAGATAACAGGTCAAAATGTACCAAGGTCAAAACATACCTCTGTCAAAGCACAAGTAAGTCAAAACGTTCCAAATGAGGTCTAAACGTACCCAAATCGAGATTTAAAATGCCGGAATACGAATTGAATTGAATTGGATTTTACGGCACAAAATATCGTCCAAATTGAGAACTTTTTGACTTTCACTGCGGACATTTTTATTTGATTGCGTTTTAACTTCTGGACGATTTTACTAGAGATATATTTTGACTAGATGTGCAGTTTTGTTAACTAGAGGTACATTTTGACTAGAGGCACATTTTGAATTGTGGCACAGTTTAATTTGATGCACATTCTGACTAGAGGTACATTTGGTTAGAGGTACGTTTTGACTAGAGATATATTTTGACTTGAGGCACATTTGACTTAAGGCACATTTGCACTTGATGTACATTTTGATTAGAGGTACATTTAGACTTAAGGCACATTTTAAAATGAAGCACATTTTAACTTGAGGCACATTTTGACTGCAGGTACATTTTGACTTTCGGTATATTTTGACTTTCGGTATATATTTTTTTTCTTGAGGCACATTTTAACATTCATAATTTGGCTATATGTACATTTTAACTAGAGAAGAATTTTGACTTGTTGTACATTTGGGCTAGAGGCACATTATGAATTGTGGCACAGTTTAATTTGAGGCACATTCTGACTAGAGGTGCATTTGGTTAGAGGTACATTTTGACTAGTGATATATTTTGACTTCACGTACACTTTGACTTGATGCACATTTTGCACATTTTGACTTGATGCACATTTTGACTTGATGCACACTATTTTGCATGGTTATGAACGGTATGGACTCGATTTAAACAAGACGGTTCCCCGAATGTTAACCCTTGCCTCAACTTTTATCTTTAAATATATATACTATACAATTGTTTCTAATGCATTTGCTAATGCTACATTTCTTATTCAACTTGAGCATCTACTTTTCTAAAACATAGTTTTCCTCCGAAAAATTAACAAGTTTAAACAAGTCGGTAACCCGAATGTTAAACCTTAGATTATTGCAATATCTCAACCTTTATCTTAAATTGTATTTTGCCAATATAATTGCCTTTTATGAGTTCTGTTAATGCATCATTTTCTCAGTGTAAGTAAGATTCTCCTTACTTCACTGATTTCCTATTGAATAATTTTGCATCTAGTTTTCTAAAACGTTTATTTTTTGCTGGGCAAATGAACGGTAGGGACTCGATTTAAACCAGACGGTTGCCCGAATGTTACCCCTTAAATGTTTGTTCTATTTCAACCTGCATCTTAACATGTATTTTGCAATATAATTATTGTTTTAAATGCATTCTATTTATGCTACATTTTGCTATTCAACGTTTGTATCAATTGTTCTAAAACCATTTCTTGCTCGGCAAACAAGGCGTTAACTCGAATGTTAATACTGTCTGTAATACCTCAACCGTTACCTTCAAATGTATTTTACTGAATAATTGTTTTTTTTTTAAATGCGTTTTGTTAATGCTATATTTCCTATCAAACATGATTGCATCTACTTTTTTAAAACGCTCAGTTTTGTTTGGGTTTTAGTTCAAGTTTCAAAGATCGCAATGGCCCGCTTTAAGCAAGACGGTGCCCCTGATATGGTTGCGATATCTCATATTTTATTTTGAAAAATATGTTCTATACATTTGTTCCTTTTTTATTGGGTGACTGGGATGGTTGTGTACTGTAAATGCTACACGTGTATCTATTTGTAAAAGTAGATACGAAAGTCGAACAATAAATGCAGAATTCAAGGACCACAAACATGCAAGATACAAACAACAACTACCACAATAAATCAAAGGCAAGATACGCACCAACATAAAAAAGTTGACAATAAGGCTACCGCCTTGGAACGGTCAGTGGCAAAAAAGGCCGGTTTAAACCGGGGTCTATGGTGCACCAAACCTAACTCTTACCCTGTTGTGATCCCGATAAAATGGGACAATGTAAATAAAGATATCCCCGCCAGGTTATATTCTCTAACAAACAATGCAGCATTACTATGCAATATAAGTATAACACACAAATGATCATGTATATATAATATATACTCGACAAAAAAAGTTTTGGACCAGGGTATATAAAGTCATATAAAAATAAAACTAGTGAACAGAATTTAAGTATCTTTTTTTAGTAACCAAGGTCTACCCTACCCGAATAATTTGGTACCAGATTCATTAAATTCCAAACAAGTTTGTTTTTTTTAAAAATATCGCAAACACACAAAGGGTCTGTAAAAAATGCTGCAAAGTCCATAAAAAGTAACGGTTACGGACACATTCGAGTACCCAATAAAAATTATTATTTTTTCACAAACTTTCATTGTACACGATAATTATTGTTGATTATCGATCTATTGTGAATTATCAACTGAGATAATAAGGGTTATGGTCGAATGTCATGGTTCAGCGATCATTGTACGGGTTCGAACACTGTCATGGTCCAAAACTTGTTTTACAGAGTATATAAAACAAAAGACTAGAAAGCCACAAAGTATGTACTCAATGGCTTGGCACAATGCTTTTGCCACCACTCACCGTTCCAGGTCGTAGCCTTATTGTCAACCCATTTATGTTTGTGATGTCATATATCTTGCATTTTATTTAATCCTTACAATTAATTGTTGCTTGTTTCTTTGCGTGTTTGTGGTTGATTGTGGTACTTGATTGCTACATTTCCTGTTCGACTTGCAATTGATAGTACATAAACTCCGTTTTTTTTTGTAATTATGATAAACAGACACCCATATCAGACTTTACGTAGGGATCTGGGGTTCCGACTTAAAATTGACAAAACATTATATTCTCTATTCTATCGGACCAAAATATAATGAATGAGCATAACATTGACTCCTTATATACATTAGAATCCATTCTGCACAGTACTGAGTACTATGTACTATCTTAGGCTACGCTCTGGGTTAGTCTAAATATGGATTTAAAGTCTATTATAAATCCAATTTGAAACACCATCAATTGGATCGTTTTTAAAAAAATATGATTTTTCTAGAAAAAAAATGGTGTACCCACATCTCAATGAATACGTAAATGATTACCACCAACAGCTGCATATACACCTCCGAGGTGTAGTGCCTATAATAAAAAGTAATCCATATTTTTTTGTTAAAAATGGGCAGTATAAGTAGAGGAAAATAGCCCATTTCTATTAGATTTTATTGTAGCATGTATACGAAGTGTATTGATTGGTTTTACTGGAATATTAATGAAGATTTTCTAAATTTTGAATCTAGGCATACACTTTGTGAGTAACTATCAGTGCAAACAACTATACATTGACCTGATTAGTAAACAAACAAAAACGTTTTTACATGTCTTGTGACCCCACCTTTTCTGTTCATATTTTAAGTGGAAAAATATGTTCCTGTATGAAAATTACACTGCTGCATTATACATATTTGAGTTGAAGTTGCAGCAAATCATTAATATGTGAAACCTAACATTGGTGTAAATGCGGAAACGAATTGGTTGTTTCATACCTTAAATCATTTGTTATAAAAAAAGTGTGTGTGCTATTCTTAGATCCATATCAATGGTTCAAAGTGGCTAATTTTTACCAGAAGTTGTTTTCTTGCATGAAATGTTAATATTTTATTATAACCATATTTTCAGAAATGATCAGCCTTGTATAATGCATTGCCATTAAGAAAATAAAATGTTGCATCCAGAATGAAATAATTTCAACACGAAACTATTTCAAGTGATGCTATATAATTAAAGTAAGCAACACTTTTTGTGAGGGATCATCAAGCCCACTCCTTGTGATCTTGGGTGGAGTAAAGCTTGAGCCTGGATTGCGGGGCGTGAGAGGTGGTGCACCTTATATTACCTCCCATGAACAGACTCAATAAGACCGAGTCTATTGAAATTAGGATATGTAATCAATAATTTTTTAAAAATCTATTTTTTAATATTATTCTTAAAAATAAAATCTATATCATGACTGTAAATAATGTTGCAATGCACAATTAAATAAAAATTAACACTGCATTTTTATGAATAATCACTTGATAAATATTTTTAAAATCCGTATAGTCTCTCAGTAACAAATTAACTGAATTCCAGTGCCAGACTATTCTAAGTGACACTTTCTAAACGTTTATCTATAATAAAAAAAAATTCTCATGAAGGTTATTAAAAAGTATATATTTTACACATTTGAAAATCAGAAATATTTATATTATGGATAATTTGTATTCACTGGATAATTTGTATTCACTGATATGTAAAACATATTTTTGCTTCTCCTGTATACTTTACAGAAATGCAACTATTGTTTGAAGCGCTTGTTTCAGCCAGGTAATTTGGACTTTTTAGACAAAATGCATCTAGTACCTAAACAAATTGTATATCAATGAAACAGATATTTTTAGTGATAAATAAAATACTTTACTTTTCAAAATCGGTTGAGAAATAAAAATGTCCGTTGTGTTGGCATTGATTCTGCTGCATGAAACAATTTAAAACATAGTTTTTTAGAATTTTTATCCAAAAAAATGGTTTTAACTTGTTGGATATTCGTAACTTAAGATACCCTGAACGTTTTATATCCAAATATGAAAGTTACTATGTTCACCTAAGTTATTTGCAATTTCTCATTTTTTTCCAACAAGGAATTTACATGGGAAAATCCCATCAAAAATCATTTAGGCTGTAAAATATTTATTTCTCGATCGATAATCAAAACCAAGGTATTTTTATTTACCACTAGCAATATCAGTTCTAATGATATACAATTGATATACGTATTATTTAAATTGCTCAAGCTACTTCAGAAAAAACCTTTGGCTGAAAGCAGCGCCGCGAACAATAGCATAGTTTCGCGTTCAACGCTCGATATGGGAACTATTTGCTATTTAAATATTCCTTATTTATTTTATAATTATGCGATGGTAATTTTGTATATATATAGTACTTTAGTATACCAGATTTCCTCTCATGAACAGACTCAAAACAACCGAGTCTGCTACCTTTCTCTCTTTTATAATGCTTCCGAGGGATCCCCTTTTCGGTATATATTGACATTCACACTAGCGTTTGTTTAGTGCTGTGTGGCGGCTGTAAAAGGTCACTCTGGCTACAGATCAGTAGTTCATTACTTACTGGTCCTTTGGGATCATCAAGCCCATTCCGAGTTTTCTACTTGTCTCTAGTTCTCTGTGTTTCAGAGGGATTCCCTTTTCGGTATGCATTGTTATATTTCCGTCAACGACGCAAGAGCGTAAATTATACATTAGTATATTAAATAATATTTTTCATTCACAAGTGTTTTTCAATTCACATGGCTTAGTGTGTGTGTGTGTGTGTTTGTGCGTGTGTGTGTGTGTGTGTGTGTGTGTGCGTTAATTTCTTTAGCATACTTAGATCTTGTTTTTTTTTGTATACAAAATTGCAACATATCTTGTCTGATATAGGTGTTAATTATGTATTGTGTTCAAACAATGCTCATAGAACAATTGGCATACCTAATATTCAATAATTATTAATAAGCATTTCAATAGAAGAGAGAGAGATATAGCTCTAATTCTTTTTCATGAGTTGCCTATATTATTCATCAAATGACACCGCGTTTAGACTCGGTTCCGATATAATCAATTAAACCTCATGTTGGAATTTCCTTTCTTTACCGGTTACCGATTATTATATTGTTTCGTGTTCGTTTCGTATGTGAGCGGAAAACTCGAGAAAAAAAACTCTCATTATACAAGCACATACATAAGGCTGTCTTTGCTGTTACGTAGTATAAGATGTGTTGAATTTATGTGTGTGAATAATGCATATTTTAAATACACTGTCGCTGAAGATTTTCGAGGAAAACCCGGTAAATAAATGTTAACTAGACAATAAGGAAAGTCCACATTATATACTGAGCAACGGTCAATGCCGGTATTTCCATAGATCAGCTTTTGAGTGAGTACTTAAGTTTTTACATAGTTTCAAAAAAACTTCAACTCTAAAAGAAATACCTAAATGTGTCCAAGACAATGATTTTTGTAGGTTCCTCACAAAACATATCATAACAAAACATCACAATGCAGCTTTTGTAGCTACCAGTTATTGATTATCAAGAACTATCAATTTACCTCCATTTGACGTAAAACGTCTCCCTAGGCTTGCAATCAAAACGGTTATTCATTCTGATCTTTGGAGATCGATGAACTCGATATTTGTATACAGATATCGGTGGTATATGTACATTCTTTCGTCATCTTACTTTAACTTTGAATAGGTGCTTCCACTAGTCCAGTCTTTAAAGGTCTTTAAAGGTTCTGAGTATTCTTTAATGACTTTGGAATATGTTGTCTGCTTTTTAATTTATTCTTTTTACTGTTAGTTGTGATACACAGGCGTCATAACCTCTGCTCCCAACTAAATGCCATTTTGTTTATTTCGCACATTGTTTTCTCGTTTAGGGCAAAGCATTTTGTTAGAAACTGGGACCATATGCCGCTGGTCATGGGATGGTATAAATACCTCATTGAAGATTCCATGTTCACCGTCATATGCATACCACCTTCAGGATGGCTTAAATTTGCGTACTGTTGACATTTTCAATATTAAGTTCTGCTCAATCTGGGGTTAGAGGGCATGACCGGTAGCAAGCATTTATTTTTCACTACCGTTCATCATGAACAATCAATCAAACCTAGCCTACTTTATTTGTTGTATTTATCGTGCTCGGCAAGTATTATATTTTCTCGTTTCATACTAATTATTACTTGGCATATTTTAAGCTGTTTAATGATATAGTTTATACTCAGTTAATTGTGCTTTCAAAAAAATGTTTATTAAAAGCTTTTACACTCACATAAAACTGGCCTATGGAAATACCAGAATTAGCGATGGGTACTTTTTATTGTTGCTCATTATATAATTTGACACATTTTATTCTTTACACAGGAAAAATATCTAGGCATGAAATTCATATATATTCTATATGTGATACAGATGTATTCCATATGTGATACATATGTATTACATATATGTATTTCACACGAAAGTAACACATGTGTAATACATATGAATATCTTTTTTTACTGAATAATATTAAAACTTAATCACGGAGTTTAACTATGTTCTGCAACATTTTACAAAATGTATATAAATGCTATATGTATTTTATGGATACAAGTTTCATATATAAGTGGCACAGTTGTATTACTTAAAATGGAATAATATATGTGGTACATACATGTATATGGCATATATATTTCATTTAGATATGTAGCCCATACGTATGTAAATAACATGGCGTACAAATTAAAATAGCATGCACATAATAAATTAAGCACATATGTGGCACACGTCAAAACATTTCTCCTGTATAATTAACAAATTAAATAACCGGATTCTCCGCGTACAGTTTCAAAGCCAGTGTACTTAAAAAGAGCAATATTCACACATACAAATTCTACAAATATGATACTCATAACAGCAAAGTCAGCCTTATTTCTATGTTCACACCAGTTTATAAATGTCTTAGCTTTTATCAAGTAAGACTATTTTGTTCCCACTTTAAAGCTTATAAAATTAAGTCATCCAGATTTCCAAAAAAGGAACAAAGACAGAGGTAATAAGCATTTTAAATTTCAAACTGTGGGTGACTCAGGTTCTCAGATGTCCTGTTTGGAACCCTTAGGATAAGGTATGTTTATTTCACTCACAGATGGTTAGGACTTCCCTATTACTAGGACTTCCCTATTGCTTTATTTTCGCTAGTATCAGCAATATATGTTGCAGCCAAAAAAAGTAAAAAAAGTCGTCCCGTCATCACACAAGTTTTTAAAATTCCGTCATTTTAGATATACAAGTATAACTAAGATAAAACTTTCAGTAACATAATATCATCTCTTCTATATTTGAACGAGGTCAATACTTCCCCATTTCTTACGGTTTTATCTTATTTATAGTTTGACCTTCTGACCAGTCTGAGCCCTGTTTTATTAACCATCTTACTATAAGTCTAAACTTTTAAAATCGTTCACTTTGTTCACCTAAGCATTCAGGGTAGACAAGTATGTATGCACGCAGTGCAGAAATATCACATGTATAAGAAAATGTAATTATATCACGTTCATTTGAAAAGTGTAATTTATAGTGAAGCATTTAAGAAATTGATTTACGATCAAAATGGTCGTAAGTTGTTTCATGAAAGGGGACCCTGGATATGTTTTCTGTTTTGTACTATCAATAAAACACTGTACATGTCAGTATAACAAACTATTTACTTACTAATTTATCTATGACGGGCACAATAAATGAGTCACCTGTATTGGTGACTGAAAAAAAAATCTGTTGAGTAAAAATTTGTCTTTCCATATTATCACAACATTATATGATACAACTTGACCACGAATATGTGTATCCTTTGATACCTTCATAATTCATCGTAATACAATACAGTACATACGATAGATCATTGATAAAGTATATTCGATAAATTATATATGTGTCTAGGAACATACGATACATTATATGTGTATGTGAGTGTATACGATATATTATATATGTATATAAGTACATACGATACATTATATGTGTATGTAAGTTCACACGATATAATATATGTGTATCTAAGCACATACAATATACATTATATATATGTATGTCAGTAAATACGATACATTAAAAATAATATATATACATACAATACATTATATGTGCATATAAGTATATACGATAACTTGTATGTGTATAAAAGTAAAAACGATACATTTATATGTGTATATAAGTATATACGATACATTATATGTGCATATTAGTATATACAATAAATTATATATGTACATATACGATACATTATATATAAATATAAGTATATACAATGCATTATATGTGTATGTGAGTACACACTATATATTATACGTGTATGTGAGTATATGCGATACATTATATGTATCTAAAAACATACGATACATTATATGTGTATCTAAGTATATACGATACATTATATATGTATGTATCTAAGCACATGCGATACATTATATGTGTATGTAAGTATAAACGATACATTAAAAAAGTATCTCTGGACATACAATACATTGTTTGTGTATCTAAGAATATACTATACATTATATGTGCATATAAGTATATACGATATATTATATGTATATCTAAGAATATACGGTATATTATATGTGTATATTAGTATATACGATACACTATATGTATATGAAAGTATATACGATTCACTATATGTGTATGTAAGTATATACGATACGTTATATATGTGTGTAAGTATATACGATATATTATATATGTATGTAAGTGTTTACGATACATTATATATGTATGTAAGTATATACGATGTAGCACATGTGTATGTAAGTATTACGATATAGCATATGTGTATATAAGTATATACGGTACATTATATATGTATGTAAGTATACACGATACATTATGTATGTATGCAAGTATATACGAAACATTATATGTGTATGTAAGTATATACGATATATGATATATATGTAAAAGTACACACGATACATTATTTATATATCTATGTAAGTATATACTATACATTATATATGTATGTTAGTATATATGAACTGAATGAAATTGAATTGGATTGTATAGTCGTACCAGCAGCTACAACAGAAAGGACCCAGGTGCCCCTCCGGGCAATTTTCGTGCAAGGGCGAGCATCTGGGTAGAACCGCCGACGTTCCGCAAGCAAGCTGCATAGCTTCCTCACATACAGATTCCTAGGCCGCTGAGGGATTTGAACCTACAGCGGTGAGGGACACGTGATTTCAAGTCAGAGACAAGTATATACGAGAACTGATAAAAGTATCTATGTACATACGATACATTATATGTGTATATAAGTACATATGATATATTATATGTGCATATAAGTAAATACGATATATTATATGTGTATGTACATACCGTTTATACGTACAAATACATACCATACAGTATATATGTATATATGTACATACGATATATTACATACGATATACGATAAATCATATGTGAGTTTAAGTACATACGATCAATTATATGTGTGTATAAGTACATACCATAAAATATCTTATAAATGACTCTAAGGACATACGATCAAGGTTATATGTATCTAGGACGGTACATACGATACATTATGTATATACATAAGTATATACGATACATTATGAATGTATCTAAGTACATACGATACATTATATGTGTATATAAGTATATGCGATGCATTATGTATGTATCTAAGTACATACTATAACTTATATATGAATCTATGTCCATATGATCAAGTATATATATATCTAAATACATACTAGAAATTAAATATGTATCTAAGTACATACGATAACAATATGTGTATCAAAGTACATACGATAACTGATTTATGAATCTAAGTAGATACTAGAAATAGTATATGAAAATATTGTAGTTAAATTAGTGCATACGAAAAATTATAATTGCATCTAAGGATTTACGATTCATTATTTATGTATCAAAGAACATACGATAAATTATATACGACGCTAAGTACATCAGATCAATTATATATTAATACATGTAGTTACCTTGTTTGACATTCATCATATACAAGTTAGTACTAGGACTGGTCGACAGGGTGGAAGTATACTATAACTGGGTTTCGGTATCATGTCATGCGTCTACGTCGTGATATATCTACTGTGGCAGTACCGTAAAGCTGACCTCACTGCTACAAGTATACACCGTCGTGATTGTTGTTGAAAGTAGACAGGTTGCAGATATCTTCCATGCTCTGACTGGAGCACAGATTCCGGCACCGATATTAGTCCCACAGCACCCGACCCCCATCCCGCGAATAAAGTGGGGTTCAGATGCTGTGCGTGATCGACTTTAGATATTAATAAAAATGTTTATGAGGTATCTGGTGTGACCCGACAGGAGATCCAAACCTTGACCTCCAGCATACGAGGCGGCGGCTCTATTACTACGTTACCCGAACAAAATGACAGCATATGACTACACTGTACCGGATATCCAAACCTTGACCTCCTGCATACGAGGCGGCGGTTCATTTACGCCGTTACCCGAACACAATGACAGCGTATGTCTACTCTGTACCGGCGATCCAAACCTTGACCTCCTGCATACGAGGCGGCGGCTCTATTACTCCGTTATCCGAACACAATGACAGCGTATGTCTACACTGTACCGGAGATCCAAACCTTGACCTCCTGCATACGAGGCGGCGGCACTTAGTTTTATTACGTTTCCCGAATACAATGACAGCGTATGTCTACACTGTACCGGAGATCCAAACATTGACCTCCTGCACACGAGGGGCGGCTCTATTACTACGTTACCCGAACACAATGACAGCGTATATATACACTGCACTGCATAGTAATCCAATCGAGCAAATAAAATATAATTAAGGTGATACTACAGAACAGTACAGGTAACGAAGACAGGGTTACTCACTTGGAATTGTCATATGGCAATTCGGCCTAATTGTAGCTACGGTGAATGAGTCGAGCGGTACATGAGTACCATTGCTCAATAGGGTACCATAAAAAGCATCTTGCCTCATTGAAAATACCTTCCTGTCGATAGTACTCTACAACTTCGCATCTTCAAGGTCATATTTAGATTTAGTGTTTATCCTACTTTTTCAATCAGTCAGTTGTCTCCGATTTTCAAATACCTGCACCATTTATTCATGAAGAGTTTTCTACAAACAGTCTCATTACGGTGAAGAGCGTGACCTATATAGCAACTATAGGTAAAACATATCGCGAACACTAAGTCGGATAGAGTCTATGAAGAGAAATCTTCACCATGAAGAAACCGCGGTCCCTCCCTTTCGGTTTCTTAATTGTGACGATTTATTTTCATAGTCTCTATCTTATACATAAACTCGTATTTTGGAAAATTCAGAACAAAACTCTTGCAATAAATTAAATGAGATAAATACATATTTTATAAACGTCTTCTTACCTTACATGCCGTTGTAATTCCTGTTTGTATGTATACGGATATTGCTTCAAGGTACACCACTAACATATCCCTACCACGACATGAATCTATTCAAAGAATTAAACAATTTACCAGAATTAATAACATTATTTAGATATTATAACTTGATAAATACTATTTACCTGCCGCGATGCGGAAAATGTGAGTTCGTACATAAACTGATTTTTTATTTGAACAATATGTTCATATCTTATTTCGTTAAAAAAATACTTTGTATTAATATTCCTAGACGTTACATATATTCGTAAAATAAACCTCGTCTGTGCTAAGGTAACCCGTTACATATTCTCCATAAAGTAATTTAAAGATGTGTTTTAAATACAAATATTGCGTAGTATATAGAGTGTACACATTTTACTTTGCAGTTGCACGAACCTTACAAAAGATCCAAAGGAGAAAAGCAGGTGCACTTAGATTAACCAAATTTATTTTACATCGATTTTAACAAACGCTCTATGAACTTATGTTAATCACTCTCGATTTATTTTTGGGTATAACCAGTATTAAGCAAATGCAGATAAAGTGTCATGCTTAGGAACACAGCACATATGGTCATGGCATGGATCGAGCCAACGGCTTTTCGATTATGGGTCCAAAACGGGTGTTGGGCATCAACCCCAATGCCAGTGATAGCCATTTTGATTGTCATTCATATTTCATCTAGTGTTGAATTAATTCGTTCTGTTGTTTATTGTATTTTGCATTGTATTGTTAATTTGCTATTGTTTTACAGTGCGGTTCAACGGTGTCATTGTGTTTGGGGGCTGCGATTTCTATAGGACCATTTTTCTGTTTTTAATGAAATGAATTATTTTGTAAATAGTAACATGTTCATGATATTTTCTTCTGTTTGCTAATGTTTCTAAGTTCATTTCAGTATATAAGTATGATCTAGAGGAGTTGCACCTGAGACCTGTTATTATTCGTGCTGCTTCAACGTGGACGCTCTGTAATAGGTCTGATTATCCCTGTGTACAGTTATCCCATACTGAATCAACATATTCCAGTATAGGTCTTATAAAGGCGATATATATTTTTAATAGAGAATGTCTGTCTAGTTTGCCCGGGAGCATTCTTAGAATGTTCAATCGTGCACATGCATTTTTGTATATATGTTCTATATGAGGCGACAAGGTTTTGTTAATCCAAAAGTAAATATAAAAATCGAAAAGGAAAACATAGCATTCAAGGACAACAGTCAACCACAAATACACAAAGAAACAAAGAACAACTATACATAAAAGAGAATAAAAGGCAAGATAAGACATCACAAACACACAGAAGTTGACAATAGGGTTACCGCCTTGGAACGGTCAGTGGCAAAAAATGCCGCTGGGGGTGTTTAAACCAGGTTCTAGGGTGCACTAAACCTCACTTTTACCTCATGTCATCCCAATAAACGAGACAGTGTAAATACAGATATCACCCACAGGTTATAATCTCTAACGAACAAGGCAGCGTTAACAGGCAATTTAAGTAGAACACATAAATGCTCATGTATATATAATATGAATAACAAAAGCCTAGTATTGAATGACTTGGCAGAACAAACCGTTAAGGGTACGACAAGACAGGATTAAAGACAAATATCAAACGCTACCGTCCTATACAAAATAGGTACACGTCATCATAAGGTCCACAATCTGTACGGTCATCGCACAATAAAAGAGGAAAGCATAGTGGCTAATGCATATGGGTCAACCACTAAACATGCTGTAAGTTGCAAAATGATAGGGGCATAACCTCTTTTGATAAACGTTTTAACAAGTTTAATAAAGATTGTATGACGGTGATTATGGCGAAGGATCTTACGAAGTTTGTAAATCAAATCTTCATAGAAGTCAATTTGTGATTGTCCTTGTCCCAGAAGAGATCTTAAAGTAGATCATGGTTACGATAATACAATTTTGCAAAAGTTTTTCGAAGTTTATGGTAACGGTAGCCGTACTGGAGTAGCTTTTTAGTTATACAAATATTACGAATATTTAAGTCCTCAACACAAACTCTAGAGAAAGGAATACGTTGAGAAACATAGACACTATAAGAAGTAGCTTGGGGAACATCCCCATCTAAATGGGGATAATTAACAATATAAAAATTAATATCATTTCTCTTATCATAGATTTTATTAATTATTTCGCCATTTTCTATAGAGAGATGTAAATCAAGAAAAGAAGCGACAGTATCAAAAATGTTACCTTTGTTGAGTTGAGTTTCCTTAGGATAGATAGCATTAACTATAGTAGAAAAAGAAGGATTGTCAATGATCAATATGTCATCCAAATACCGAGAGGTGTCATTAAAGGCTTCATTTACATCTGCCTGACTATCGGATGAAAGACTCAACATGAAATCTCTTTCATAGCAATACAAGAATAAATCTGTGACAAGAGGTGCACAAAAGGTACCCATAGGGATACCAACAATTTGTCTGTAAACGGTAGTTCCATACCTGACGAAAATATTATCTAATAGGAAAATGAGTACTTCCCAAACTTCTTGGCAAGTCCACATATTGTAATTGTCTAAACTGCCGTTAGTAAAAAAACGCTTTTATATACAGGCCAAAAAAGTAGCTTTTCTCTAGCGAAAGTTTTTTTGAATAAGACCAATAAGCATGTATGTGATATGGTGGTGTGGTAAAGTTGCATCTAGTGTAGAGAAGTCGCAAGTACTTATAGATGAAACTTGACGTTTATTACAAATGCTATAATCAAGAACGTCTCCTGAATGTTCAATAAACCAACATAAAGTCATCCCAGAGTTTTCATAAATTTTATCACAATATTGTGTATCTTGATCTTTAAGTCAAGAAGTTCAAAATTTGGAAATTTTTGGTGGGGCACTATTATTTGAAATAAAGCGGGACTTATAAGGAGTTTTATGTAATTTCGGAATCCAGTACATAGTAGTTTGTTTTGCTTTTCGGCAACCCCAGCCTCGAAAGTAGTGCACCGAGTGATATATATGGAAACAACAACATCCTCAGTAGATTGAACTGTAGTATACAAATTAGTGCTACTGATTACCAGAGATAAAACATTGACGTAATGCAGGCGTCAAACAATAATAACATTATTAGTTGCTTTATCAGCAGGAACCAAAACCAATTGATTATGAAACTTTGAATTCCCGAGTTTAAATTACGAAACGAAAATGTTAGAATTATAAAAGTCAATACGTTTATCTATAATTTTAAAAATTGGCAGGGTCCGCATTTTCTCTACGACACCATGTTATACTAAAATCCTCAATGGATTGGGCGATCTGAGCACGACATGCATAAACATCAATAAGTGAAGGTAATCTACACTTAGGACATTTAGAAAACAGATGCCGAATACGTTTATCTACAATATCAAAATTACCAGTGATGACCCGACCTGCTGGAGCGTAGCAAAATTGTGATGTATTACACTCACATTCATTAGGAGTGCTATTTACTATATCAAGGTCAGAAACTATTTCTTTGTAGTTGAAAATAATAATTATATTTAATTGGTTTTAAAAATCTACTGGCCAAAGGCCAGCAGAGCTATTTGGTTGATTTATTGTCCGTTGTCCGTCGTCCGTCCGTCGTGCGTCTTCCGTCCGTCCGTCTGTCGTCCGTCTTTAACTGTTGTCTCATTAAGGCAATAGGGCCTTCATTTTTCATCCGATCTTTACCAAATTTACCAGATTATTAATATCAGTGAAAGTTTGGACAAGTTTGAAAATCATCCAGATCGAATCAGTAAAGCGGAGTTATGGCCCTTGATTCAGTAAACGATGCTATATTTTGTTTCGTTAAGACGATAGGGCCTTTATTTGTTATTCGATCTGTATCAAACTAAAAACAGATTGTTAATATCAATGAAAGCACGAACAATTCCGAAAAAAAGCCAGATCGGGCTAGTAACAACGTATGTATGGCCCTTGATTTAGTTAAAAATGCTATAGTTTGCCTCGTTATGACGATGGTCTTTTTAATTTTCATCCGATCCTTACCACATTTACCAGATTGTTAATATCAATGAAAGTTCGGACAATTAGCTCGGACAATTTGAAAACATTCAGATCGGACCAGTAACAGCGGAGCTATGACCCTTGCTTTAGTTAAAAATGCTATATTTTGCTTCGTTAAGACTATAGGGCCTTCATTTGTTATACAGTATTTACCAAACATTACCAGATTGTTAATGTTAATAAAAGCTCAGAAAACCAGTCAGATCGGACTAGAAACAGCGGAGTTATGACCCTTGGTTTAGTTGAAAATGCCATATTTTGTCTCATTAAGACGATAGGGCCTTCATTTTTCATCCGATCTTTACCAAACTTTACAAGAGTGTTACTAATAATTAATGAAAGTTTGAAAAAGTACGAAAATCAATCAAATTGGATTAGATTAGTCACACAGGAGTTATGGCCCTTGATTTAGTATAAAAATGCTGTATTTTGCCATTAAGACAAAAGGGACTTCGTTTGGCCGGATTTCAGTGAAACTGTTCACGGATGATCAGTACCGATCATAGTTGTACTTATTGTCAACGTGTTCCGGTTAAAGGTTTTAATATAGAAACTTTGTCCTGAACCAATGACCGGTGTCACGTGAGATCCACACGCGTGGACAAAAAGTCCACGCGTGTGGATCTCACGTGGGGTTCATGAGATTCACACGTGAGATTAACACGCTTTTCAAGTATGTGTCATTTAATGATATATGGAGTATATATAATATGTGATTCATATGTTTTTGGTATATTTCAGTTATATGTTGAACTTTTTGATAAAATAATATAACAATAAAGCCCACTGTGACGGTGATAATATTGGTAGAATGTTGCTAATCCTTAACGCATATCGTCTATGTGTGTGTGTATGTAATAATAATGCTTAGCAAAGTAATTATGGTCTAGAATGCCACATGTGATTGTTTTTATTTCAAAGTGGCAATTTATTTTTAAAATATAATAATGTTTTGTGGGATGTTTTGCATCTTATAATAGCTGCATTATTATAATAATAATATAATATAACGAAAATAGGATGTGGCTGATTAGAAATCAGCCTTAAAAGTGTAAAATGATAAATTGATACACTAAAAAAATCAATAATGCAATACAATTGACTGATTTCTTTTCATTTATAGGATACATATATAAAACATATATTACAGCAGGTGCGGATCCATGATTTCAGCTTAGCAGGGTGGAGCGCAATGTTGGGAGTGAGGTGGATGGGGTGTGAGTGGGAAGAATTGATTTTTAAGTGTGCTTTTCGCAGTTTATTGGATCGCAGCTGCTTTCGTCTCATGTTTACGCTTTGAATAGGCACCAGCCTCCTAAATCCGCGCCTGAGCAAGAACATCATATTTATAAAATACAAAACGCATGCACATGCGCAAATGACGGGGAAAACCAGATTGTTTGTGTATATATAGTTTATATTATAATGTTTTATGGTCGGCTTTTTACTTGATTTGGACTTTATACTATGGAATTTGGTGTTACAACTTTATATTGAGTGATGAAATAATGACTAAATAAGGTAATTGAACGGCTCAACAAAACAATATAGATTATTTTGAGCCGCCCCAGAGAGAGTGTCAAGTGATATTATAACATACTGAGTGGTGAAATTGTATGTATTTGATTGATTTGCCCAAGGATCTTTTCAGATTGATTGCAACAGTGTATATGTACATTTTTTCAGTTTATGGAGGATGGCCTCCAACCTCCATACACTTATGACGAGCCAAATAAAGTTTCTTTATTTCTACCCAAATCTATGTTCAGTATAGTTCGTGAAATTCTAAAAATAGAAAAAAAAAGTAAAGAAACTCTAGAAGTTCGTAAGAAGAGTTTTAGGCTTGGTTTCCAGTCTGCAAGCAAAATGATACATATAAATACTTTTTAGCAGTGAGCTTAGCTCTGTGCTCAACTTAACTTTATATTGCTACCCCGCTGGAATAACCCGCCGTTAAATGATACCACAAACAGTCACATACTGACAATGGCCCGACTTGTCCCAGCACTACGCTTTATATGCTGAGCCTCAAGTAAGGGAGTACCATTGTTATACAGTCTTTGGAATGGCCCATCCGGGGAATGAACACACTATAGTCCAAAGTAGACCCAACTCCACGGTTTTGCATGTAACACTAACAGTTTGTTTGTGTGTATGATGTTTTACGTCATTTTCAACACATGTAAGGTTATATATGACGGTCGCCTGTTTGTGGTGTAGACAGACAACCCACTTTTCCTGGGTAGGACAAGTACTGTACACCTCCCGCCATCCGTAAGAATCGACACTTTCTCACTTACAAGTCGGACTCCCAGTGGGATTCGAACTCGCAGCAGTGAGAGGCAAGAAGGTTTACAACGCAACGTCGTTAATCCTTGGCCACGTAGGTTAGTATTAATTATCCAGTAGAAGACAAGTTGCTTCTTTACACACACATTGTGGATAGAATATAGCTTACTCAACCCAAATCCATGTTCAGTAGACTCACTAAACACAACATAAAATTACATATAATAAGTGTCAATGTAATAAGGCTAAAGACATGTTTTCTTTGCAAAACAACATTTCATCCGTCCATATAGTATGCCTATGTCCCGGTCGGTAATTAAACACACGACCTCCAGCATGCGTCAAAAACGAACTAATCTAGGTTCAATATACATAGTTAACCTAAACTAAAATCTCAATCCACGGGATAAAAGTACTTTATAAGTATAAATTATCCATATAATGTTGCATAGTTACACTAATATAGTGGGCCGAAAAAATGTAACTACCGAATACACACTAAACATACCAGAAAAGCATATAATTATAATAATTACCAATGCAATTTACATATAAACCTGTTTTCCTTACAAATGGACTCTAAATCCGGCCAAATATATCTGTGTGCGGTATGAATTTTAAGATTCAACTTCATTAACGGCTTAATGGGATACCACAGTCATTTGCGTACCATTAATTATAGACACAGCGGGGTCATTACCATAAATCACGCAACTGAACATAGTATCCCATTAGGCTATTACGTAATGACTTTACGAGTCAACACATTTGCATATTGAAATCCATATCGCACACTTATATTTAACCGGATTTAGAGTCCTTGATTCAAGTTGTAAATGCAATAATAAATCCGAGTAGGACGGAGGAAGGGTGAAAAATTACCACTTTTTTGCGAGCATAAAATGTCTATATTTCTGACAAATATCGTTTATACGAACACCATTTTGGTTCAAAAATGAAAAAAATATTCGGGAACCAACATTCAGTACGGGAGTCATCTTCTCCCAATATTTCCACTACTCGGGACTTCGCACCCCGTATTAGGAGTACGTTTAAAGCAGGCCACGCTACGCCCCTGACACTGGCACGTTACTTTAGTCGACTGCGGGTAATGAACGGATTTAGCTGACAATCCTCTGTCAAGACTTAAGGATGAGATTCTTGATATTTTCTGTACGTTTACACCTGTAAATTCAATAAAGTGTAATTTCAATCTCTCTGAGGTTGTTCTAAATAACCTATAATATGTTGATGAGCCGTAAACAAAATTCAGTTCAATTAAGTTTCCTTATTTAGTCATTATCTCACCACTCCACACGTTATAATAACACTTTCCACTCTCTCTGTGGTATAGACATCAAGTGACGTGTATGCTCTGAGGCGGCTCTATATAACATGTAATGTGTTGATGAGGGTTACACAAGATTCAATTAAAATTTAACTTTTAATTTAGTCATTATTTCACCATGCAATACGTTATAATACATGTACCACTTTCTACGCTCTCTGGTGGTAGAGACATCAATTGAAGTATGTGCTCTGGGGCGGGTCTAAATGTCGTAGTATGTGTTGAGTAGCCATTAAACAAGTATCAGTTCAACTGAATTGACTTATTTAGTCCCTATTTCACCACTCAATACGTTATACAATCACATTCCCTTCTCGCTGTGGCGGCACTAAATAACTTTAATAATGGGTTGGTGAGCCGTTAAGCAATACTCAATTCGATTTAATTATTAAGCTATACTATCACATTCCCTCTCTCTCTGGGGTGGCTCTAATTAACAAAATACTCTCCCTAGATAAAATACAAGTTATATACTTGCTTCATGGAATTTCATAAGAAGACATGAGTTTATTTATAACATACTTGAAACATGTGTATTACCTGTATTTCATCAGTGGATCCGTGAGATTCTCACGCACTTTATATATCAGTTTATATATTATGACGTCTATGAAACATCTGTATTACGTGTATGTATGTATTACCTTTATTTCATCCTTGGATTCGTGTGATTCGCACGCATACATTCGTTTATTTATGACATATATGAATCATGTGTATTACCTGTATTTCTCACGCATACTTTAATTATTTATGACATCTATGAAGCGTGTGTATTATCTGTATTTGATCCGTGTGATTCTCATGCATACATTAGTTTACTTATAACATCTATGAAGCATGTGTATTACCTGTATTTATCACGCATACTTTAGTTATTTATGACATCTATGAAGCATGTGTATAACCTGTATTTCATCCGTGCGATTCCCATGCATACATTCGTTTACTTATGACATATATGAAGCATGTGTATTACCTGTATTTCATCCTTGAATCTTTGTGATTCTCAAGCATGTATTAGTTTATTTAGTTCATTTATGAAGCATGTGTATTGCCTGTATTTCATCCTTGGAACCGTGTGATTCTCACGCATACATTCGTTTATTTATGACATCTATGAAGCATGTGTATTACCTGTATTTCATCCGTGTGATTCTCACGCATACATTCGTTTAGTTATGACATATATGATGGATGTGTATTAACTGTATTTCATGCTTCGATCCGTGTGATTCTCACGCACACATTCGTTTATTTATGACATCTATGTAGCATATGTATTTCCTGTATTTCATCCGTGTGATTATCACGCATACATTCGTTTACTTATGACGTATATGAAGCATGGGTATTACCTGTATTTCATCCTTGGATCCGTGTGATTCTCACGCATGCATTAGTTTATTTATTTCATCTATGAAGCATGTGTATTGCCTGTATTTCATTCACGGATCCGTGTGTTTCTCACGCATACATTCGTTTATTAATGACATATATGAAGCATGTGTATTACCTGTATTTCATCAGTGTGATTTTCACGCATACATTCGTTTACTTATGACATGTGTATTATCTGTATTTCATCCTTCGATCCGTGCGATTCTCACACATACATTAGTTTATTAATGACATCTATGAAGCAATTGTATTACCTGGATTTCATCCTTGGATCTGTGTGATTCTCACGCATATATTAGTTTATTTATTTCATCTATGAAGCATGTGTATTGCGTGTATTTCATCCTTGAATCCGTGAGATTCTCACGTATACATTCGTTAAGTTATATATGAAGGATGTGTATTAACTGTATTTCATGCTTGGATCCGTGTGATTCTCACGCACACGTTCGTTTATTTATGACATCTATGTAGCATATGTATTTCCTGTATATCATCCGTGTGATTCTCACGCATACATTCGTTTAGTTATGACATATATGAAGGATGTGTATTACCTGTATTTCATCCGTGTGATTCTCACGCATACATTCGTTAAGTTATATATGAAGGATGTGTATTAACTGTATTTCATGCTTGGATCCGTGTGATTCTCACGCACACGTTCGTTTATTTATGACATCTATGTAGCATATGTATTTCCTGTATTTCATCCGTGTGATTCTCACGCATACATTCGTTTAGTTATGACATATATGAAGGATGTGTATTACCTGTATTTCATCCTTGGATCCGTGTGACTCTCACGCACACATTCGTTTATTTATGACATCTATGTAGCATATGTATTTCCTGTATTTCATCCGTGTGATTCTCACGCATACATTCGTTTACTTATTACGTATATGAAGCATGGGTATTACCTGTATTTCATCCTTGGATCCGTGTGATTCTCACGCATGCATTAGTTTATTTATTTCATCTATGAAGCATGTGTATTGCCTGTATTTCATCCTTGGATCCGTGTGATTCTCACGCATACATTCGTTTAATTATGACATCTATGAAGCATGTGTATTACCTGTATTTCATCCGTGTGATTCTCACGCATACATTAGTTTACTTATGACATCTATGCAGCATGTGTATTACCTGTATTTCATCCGTGCGATTCCCAGGCATACATTCGTTTACTTATGACATCTATTAAGCATGTGTATTACCTGTATTTCATCGTTGGATCAGTGTGATTCTCACGCATACATTAGTTTACTTATGACATCTATGAAGCATGTGTATTACCTGTATTTCATCCGTGCTATTCTCACGCATACATTAGTTTACTTACGACATATATGAAGGATGTGTATTACTGGTATTTCATCCTTGGATCCGTGGGATTCTCACGCACACATTCGTTTATTTATGACATCTATGTAGCATATGTATTTCCTGTATTTCATCCGTGTGATTCTCACGCATACATTCGTTTACTTATGACAGATATGAAGCATGGGTATTACCTTTATTTGTTCCGTGTGATTCTCACGCATACATTCGTTTACTTATGACATCTATGAAGCATGTGTATTACCTGTATTTCATCCGTGCGATTCCCAGGCATACATTCGTTTACTTATGACATATATGAAGCATGGGTATTACCTGTATTTCATCCGTGTTATTCTCACGAATAAAATCGTTTGCTTATGACATATATGAAGGATGTGTATTACCTGTATTTCATCCGTGCGATTCCCAGGCATACATTCGTTTACTTATGACATATATGAAGCATGGGTATTACCTGTATTTCATCCTTGGATCCGTGTGATTATCACGCAAACTTTAGTTATTTATGACATCTATGAAGCATGTATAGTGGCTGTATTTCATCCGTGTGATTCTCACGCATGCATTCGTTTACTTATTAAATATATGAAGGATGTGTATTACCTGTATTTCATCCTTGGATCCATGTGATTCTCACGCACACATTCGTTTACTTATTACATATATGAAGCATGGGTATTACCTGTATTTCATCCTTGGATCCGTGCGATTCTCACGCATACATTAGTTTATTTATGACATCTATGAAGCATGTGTATTTCCTGTATTTCATCCGTGTGATTCTCACGCATACATTCGTTGACTTATGACATATATGAAGCATGGGTATTACCTGTATTTCATCCTTGGATCCGTGTGATTATCACGCAATCTTTAGTTATTTATGACATCTATGGAGCAAGTGTATTACCTGTATTTCATCCGTGTTATTCTCACGAATACAATCGTTTGCTTATGACATATATGAAGGATGTGTATTACCTGTATTTCATCAGTGTTATTCTCACGAATACAATCGTTTGCTTATGACATATATGAAGGATGTGTATTACCTGTATTTCATCGTTGGATCCGTGTGGTTTTCACGCACACATTCGTTTATTTATGACATCTATGAAGCATATGTATTTCTGTTTTGCATGCGTGTGATTCTCGCGCATACATTCGTTGACTTATGACGAGACAAATAAAGTTTCTTTATTTCTACCCAAATCTATGTTCAGTAGAGTTCGTGAAATTCTAAAACTAGAAAAAAAAGAGTAAAGAAACTCTAGAAGGGCGTAAGAAGCGTTTTAGGCATGGTTTCCTATCTGAAAGCAAATGATACTATAAATAATGTTTAGCAGTGAGCTTAGCTCTATGCTCAACTTGACTTTGTATTGCTGCCCTGCTGGAATAACCGCCGTTCAATGATACCACAATCAGTCACATACTAACAACGGCCCGACATGTCCCAGCACTACGCTTTATTTATGCTGAGGCTCAAGTAATGGAGTACCATTGTTATATAGTCTTTGGAATGGCCCAGCTGGGGACTGAACACACTATAGTCCAAAGTAGACCCAACTCCACGGTTTTGCATGTAACACTAACGGTTTGTTTGTGTGTATGATGTTTTACGTCATTTTCAACACATGTAAGGTTATATATGACGGTCGCCTGTTTGTGGTGTAGACAGACAACCCACTTTTCAAGGGTAGGACCATAACTGTACACCTCCCGACATCCGTAAGAATCGACATTTTCTCACTTACTAGTCGGACTCCCAGTGGGATTCGAACTCGCAGCGGTGAGAGGCAAGAAGGTTTAAAACGACACGTCGTTAACCCCTCGGCCACGCAGGTAAGTATTAATTATCCAGTAGAAGTTGCTTCTTTACACACACACTGTGGACAGAATAAAGTTTACTCTACGCAAATCCATGTTCAGTAGACTCACTAAACATAACATAAAATTATATATAATAAGTGTCAATGTAATAAGGCTAAAGCCATGTTTTCTTTGCAAAAAAAACATTTCTTCCGTCCATATATTATGCGTATGTCTCTGTCGGTTATAAAACACACGAACTACCGTATGCGTCAAAAATGAACTAATCTAGGTTCAGTAGACATACATAAACTAAAGACTCAAATCCACGAGCTAAAAGTGCTAAAATGCTTTATAAGTATGAATTATTCATATAAGTTTGCTTAGTTACACTAATATATTGGGCCGAAAAAATGTAACTCTACCGAATACACACTAAACATATCAGAAAATCATACAATTATAATAATTATCAATGCAATTTATATACACACCTGTTTCACTTATAAAAGGACTCTAAATCCGATCAAATATATGTGTGCGGTATGGATTTCAAGATTCAGATTTGTTGACCCTTATCAGATGCATTACGTAATAGTCATTAACGGCTTAATACCACAATTAATTATCGGGGTTATAACCATAAATCACGCAACTGATCGTGGTATCCCACGATTAATGGGCGGTTAATGACTATTACGTAATGAATTACGAGTCAACAAATTTGCATACTGAAATTCATACCGCACACACTTATATTTGTCCGGATTTATAGTCCTAGTTTTTAAGCTGTAAATGCAATAAAATTCAGAGTGGGACGGAGATATGGGTAGACAATTACCACTTTTTTTGCGACCATAAAATGTCTATATTCCAGGCAAATATCGCTTATACGAACACCATTTTGGTCAAAAATGAAAAAAATAATCGAGAACCAACATTCAGTAAGGGAGACACCTCCTCTCAGTATTTCCACTACTCGGGACTTCGCAACTCGTATTAGGAGTACGTTTAAAACAGGCCACGCTAGGACTATGTTGAAAACAGGCCACGCTACGCCCCTGACACTGGCACATTAGTTTAGTCGGCTGGGGGACATGAACGGTTTTACCTCTGTCAAGACTTAAGGATGAGATTCTTGATTTTTTCTGTGCGTTTACACCTAATAATGTAATTTCAATCCCTCTGGGGTGGCTCTAAATAACCTATAATATGTTGATGAGCCGTAAACAAAATTCAGTTCAATTCAATTTCCTTATTTAGTCATTATCTCACCACTCAATACGTTATAATAACAATGTTCACTCTCTCTTGATGTGTATGCTCTGGGGCGGCTCTAAATAACATGTTATGTGTTGATGAGGCGTTAAACGAAATTCATTTAAAATTTAATTTCTAATTTAGTCATTATTTTACCATGCAATACGTTATAATATTACTTTCTATCTCTCTGCGGTACGGACATCAACTGAAGTCTATGCTCTGGGGCGGCTCTAAATATCGTAGTATGTGTCGATAAGCGTAAAACAAGTTTCAATTCAATTCAATTGACTTATTTAGTCATTATTTCACCACTCAATAAGTTATACAATCACATTCCCCTCTCGCAGTGGCGGCTCTAAATAACTTTTAATGTGTTGGTGAGCTGTACCCAATTCGATTCAATTACTAAGTTACAATACAACCTTCCACTTTCTCTGGGGCGGCTCTAAATAACTTTTAATGTGTTGGTGAGCCGTTAAGCAATACTCAATTCGATTCATTTATTAAGTTATACTATCACATTCCCCCTCTCTATGGGTTGGCTCTGAATAACCAATAACCTACACTGTGTTGATGAGCCGTTAAACAATATTCAGTTCAATTACATTTACTTATTTAGTCAGTATTTCACCATTCAATAAGTTATAATACCACCTTCCACTTTCTCTGGGGCAGCTCTAAATAGCATACAGTGTGTTAATCAGCCATTGAAAAATATTCAGTTCAATTCAATTTCCCCCCTATCAATAATTTATAATACCAACTTCAACTGTATCTGGGTCGGCTCTAAATAACCTATACTGTGTTAATGAGCTGTTTAACACGATTCAATTTAATTAAATGTACTCATTCGATCATTTTGGGTCTCAAAAGATTAAATCGTCGATGTACCGAATGTGTTTTTACATGTGTGTATTACCTACATGTCATCTAGGGAGAGTACATGTGTGACATTCATCCGTTCTTTTATATGACATCTATGATGCATACATATCATTTCACATTGATACATTCGTGTGTGTTTTTGTGAAACCTATGTAGGATATGTATTATTAACATGTCATATAGAAAAATGTAACTGTGATTCTCAGTTGATTTTTGAAATTCCAGGAAGCAGGTATATAACTTGTATTTTATCTAGGGAGAGTACTTGTGATTCTCACGCATATATTTTTTGAAGCTAACATGTATCAAATGTATTACATCTAGGAAGAAAACGTGATTCTCATTTGTATTACATCTAAGAAAGTACGTATGATTTATTTACATGTAATTGTTTATTTATGACATCTAAGTAGCATATGTGTATTATATGTACTTTATCTAGGGGGAGTTCGTGATTTGTTCATACTTTCGTTTGTTAACTAGATCTATGAAGCATATATTTCATCATGGTTCCGTGTGATTTTCGCGCATACATTCATTTATTTATGACATCTAGGAAGCAATGTATACATTCGTTTATTTATGACATATAATTAAGAAGCTTGTGTATTACCTGTATTTCATCCTTGGATCCGTGTGATTCTCACGCAGACATTCGTTTATTTATGACATCTATGAAGCATGTGTATTATTTGTATTTCTTCTTTGGATCCGTGTGATTCTCGAGCATACATTCGTTTATTTATGACATCTATGAAGTATGTGTATTACCTATATTTCACCATTGGGTCCGTGTGATTCTCACGCATACAATCGTTTATTTATGACATCTATGAAGCATGTGTATTACTTGCTAGTATTTCATCCTTGAATCCGTGTGATTCTCACGCATACCTTCGTTTACTCATGACATTTATGAAACATGCGTATGACCTGCATTTCATCCTTGGATCCGTGTGATTCTTACCAATACATTTGTTTACTTATGTCAACTATGAAGCATGTTTATTAACTGTATTTCATCATTAGGTCTTTGTGATTCTCACGCATGCATTCGTTTATATATGTCATCTATGAAGCATGTGTATTACCTGTATTACATCCTTGTATTTCACTATTGAATCCATTATTCTCAAGCTTACATTAGTTTATTTATGACATCTATGAAGCATGTGTAGTACCTGTATCCGTGTGATTCTTACGCATACATTCGTTTATTTATGTCATCTACAAAGCATGTTTATAACCTGTATTTCGTCATTAAGTTTGTGTGATTCTCACGCATGCATTCGTTTATTGATGTCATCCATGAAGCATGTGTATTACCTGTATTTCATCCTTGTATCCGTGCATACAATCGTTTATTTATGTCATCTATGAAGCATGTGTATTACCTGGGTTTCATCCTTGGATCCGTGTGATTCTCACGCATACGTTCGTTTATTTATGTCATCCATGAAGCATGTGTATTACCTGTATTTCATTCTTGGATCCGTGTATACAATCGTTTATTTATGTCATCTATGAAGCATGTGTATTACCTGTATTTCATCCTTGGATCCGTGTGATTCTCGAGCATCTATTAGTTTATTTATGACATCTATGAAGTATTCGTATTACCTGTATTTCATCATTGGATCCGTGTGATTCTTACGCATACATTCGTTTATTTATGACATCTTTAAAACATGTGTATTACCTTTATTTCATCCTGGTCTGTGTGATTCTCACGCATACTTGATTGACTTCTTTGGCCTTTTATTCATCTTTAAAGCTGTTCTTTGTTTCTGTGTGTGTTTGTATTTCATCCTTGGGTCCGTGTGATTCTCGTACATACATTCGTTTATTTATGACATCTATGAAGCATGCGTATTACCTGTATTTCATCTTTGGATCCGCGACATTTTCACGCATACATTCGTTTATTTATGATACATGTATCTATAAAGCATATGTACTACCTACATTTCACCCTTGTGTCCATGTGATTCTCACGCATACATTTGTTTATTTATTACATCTATGAAGCACGTGTATTTCACCCTTGGGTCCGTGTGATTCTCACACATACATTCGTTTATTTATGACATCTATGAAGCATGTGCATTACCTGTATTTCATTCTGGTCCGTGTTATTCTCACGCATACATTAGTTATGTTTTATTTGGCCTTTTATTCATCTTTAAAGTTGTTCTTTGTTTCTGAGTGTGTTAGTGGTTGATCGCTACTTTTATTGTTCGATTTGTATATCTATATTTATTGATGACATCTATGAAGCATGTATTTCATAGTGGGTCAGCGTGATTCTCACGTACACATTCGTTTATTTATAACATCTATTTATGACATATATGAAGCCTGAGTATTACATGTGAGCCCCATCTACACCATCGCGCGCGCACACACACACACGCGCGCGCACACGCACGCATATGTAGCAACGAAAGCATAATTGTTGCCCCATCCTTCGTGCCACGTTTTATGTGGGTATATATTTCTTGTTTCAGAAGTTACACTGTGCACATATACTTTCGTGCCACGTTATATGTGTATAGTGGTAGTTTCGGGCAAGGATTTGGGTAGATTTGGGTAGAGTTTTTGTTTCAGAAGTTACACTGTACCCATATACTTTCGTGTAATATAATAAAGATTAGTATGTATTATGTTCTTCTATAGCTAATGCTTGTCTGTCAAGCGTGTGTGCATTTGTGTGTATGCGTGCGTGCGTGCGTGTGTAAATTGAAGGATCAAAACGTCCTTTACGCCCACCATTAATAATATGTGTATAATTCAAATGTCAATTAATTTTGGTCGATGTAATTTCCATTTAGGGTTCACTAGAACAACATGGACAGACTATTTCCTTCAAAATAATTGTGCCTAGTAATAGAGCAAGATTGCCGTTGTCCCTTTAATTCTTCTCACATTTGTAATAGTTTTGGTAAATAATACACTGCTGCAATGTGACGACAAGGTGATATATGGGTTAATGTCCCGCTGTGTCGATAATTACTATAACATGTACGACTGTTTTAATACACAGCTAAGTCCGTGATATATGGTCAAACCCCCGTTGCGTCGATAATAACTGTTACGCAATTAACTGTGGTGTCCGATTAGGCAGTTAATCACCATTACGTAACAACACTGATAAGATTCTACAAATTTGCATATTTCAGAATTCATATAGCACACACTTATATTTGGCAGTATTATTATGCATGCAACTATGTTTAATATGTTTGTGAAACGATGCAACTTTTAATTGATAATGTATACACACACTTATACAATTTGTTAGTTTAAGACCGTGGAGTTAGTTCTACTCTGCGAATATTTAGGAATATATTTATATAGTATGTCACTACGTCTACTGAGACTAGATGGCATGTATATTACATGTACCCCTAATTTAGCTGATTTACCATCGTAATATTACTGAGCAATTGAACAAAGCGACGTTACCCACGCCCCATCCCCACCCTCCACCAAACACACACCCCACCCACTCAACGCCCCACCTTCTCCATCACGAGCGCACGCACGCACTCACGCATATGTAGCAACGCAAGCATAAGTGTAGCCCCATCGTGCCACGTTATATGTGTACAGTGGTAGATTTGGGCAAGGATTTGGGTAGATTTGGGCAAGGATTAGAGTAAATTTGGGTAAATATTTCTTGTTTCAAAAGTTACACTATACACATATACTTTCGTGTCATGTTATATGTGTATAGTGGTGGATCTGGGAAAGGAATTGGGTAGATTTCGGTAAATATTTCTTGTTTCAGAAGTTATGCTATACACATTATACTTTCGTGCCAAATCATATGTGTATAGTGGTAGTTTGGGCAAGGATTTGGGTAAATATTTCTTGTCTCATAAGTTACACTATACACATATACGTTCGTGCCACGTTATATGTGTATAGGGGTGGATCTGGGCAAGGATTTGGGTAAATATTTCTTGTTTTAGAAGTTACATTATACACATATACGTTCGTGCCATGTTATATGTGTATAGTGGTGGATTTGGGCAAGGATTTGGGTAAATCTTTCTTGTTTCATAAGTAACACTATACACATATACTTTCGTGCCACGTTATATGTGTATAGTGGTGGATCTGGGAAAGGATTTGGGTAGATTTGGGTAAATATTTCTTGTTTCAGATGTTACACTATACACATATACTTTCGTGTCACATTATAAATGTATAATGGTAGCTTTAGGCAAGGATTTGGGTAGATTTGGGCAAGGGTTTGGGTAGATTTGGGTAAGGATTTAGGCAGATTTGGGTGTATTTGGGTAGATTTGGGTATTTCGTGCCACCGCTTTCAGCTGACAATCTGCTGTCAAGGATGAGATTCTTGATTTAATCCACGCAATTACACCTAATAGTGTAGTTTCAGTCTCTCTGGGGTGGCTCTAAATAACCTATAATGATGAGTCATTAAACAAAATTTGTTTCAATTCAATTTCCTTATTTATAGTCACCAATCATTATGTTATAATACCAAATTTCACTCTCTCAGGGGTATATATTAGACACCAGTTGATGCGTATACTCTGTGGCAGCTCTAAATAACCAGTAATGTGTTGATGAGCCGTTCAACAATATTCAATTATATTCACTTTCTCTAATTCAGTCATTATTTTTTCACCACGCAATATGTTATAATACCACCTTCAATATTCTGTGGGCGGCTCTAAATAACCTGCAAGAAGACACTGATGCTACCATCAGAGGACAGCGCAGGATATTTTCAAAAGGAGGAAACAAACATGTGTATTTATTTGCAAATTTTATTGTTTGTACACTTTAAAGAGAATATATCAGGCTTTTCAAAGGGGTCTAGGTGTCTGACTTAAAATTGACAAATAATTATATTTTCTATTCTGAAGAGCCTAATTAAACTTAATGAATGAGCCTAAACAGATGTCCCTTATTTGCAAAGGAATTGATTCTGCACAGCAGTATGTGCTATCCTAGGTTACGCACCAGGGTTAATTTCAGCAATTTACGTCCGATTCCGTCCTAGATATATGGCGTATTCAAAGTTTAAACCTTAACAATATGGTTCGAACATTATATTTTGATTGATATACTAGTAAGTGTTTTATCATGAATCCGTCCTGGAATGCAAAAGTTATTGAACGCTATATGACCTTTGTCCTCTGTCACGTGCTCCTCCATATGCAGCATCAAAAACCAATAACAAATATAGGCTGTGCACTCAAAGCGTGCCGCCAATAATAATCATGTTGATGAGCCATTAAACAAGAATCAGTTCAGCTCAATTTCCTTATTTAGTCAACACTCAATATGTTATAATACCAATTTTCACTCTCTCATGTGCATTGAGTGCATTCTCTGGCGTGGCTCTGAATAATCTGAAACGTGTTGATGAGCCATTAAACAAGATTCAGTTCAATCTTATTTCCTTATTTAGTCATTATTTCACCAATCAGTATGTTATAATACCACATTCCACTCTCTCAGGGGTATATATTAGACATCAGTTGATGTTTATACTCTGAGACGGCTCTAAATAACCTGTAATGTGTTGATGAGCTGTTAAACAATATTCAATTATATTCACTTTCTTTAATTCAGTCATATATTTCACCATGCAATACATTATAATACTATCTTCTACTTTCTCTGGTCGGCTCTAAATAACCTATAATATGTTGACGAGTGATTAAACAAGATTCACTTCAATTCAGTTTCCTTATTTAGTTATAATATGTTATAATACCAGTTTCCACTCTCTCAGGATGTGCATTTAAACAACATTCTGTTCAATTCAGTTTTTTTATTTAGTCATTATATCATCACTCAATACAAAATACCACTTTTAATTAGTAGTATGTAACTTTTTGAGGTTTTCATTATGTATTTTCACATCAAAAAAAAAAGAAAAAAAAAATTATACTACAATTATACGTTAAATAACAGGACACATAATTATAAACTTAGTGGAATCTTATGTAACATGAAAAGTAATAGGATACAATATATACTATGACGACGAGCGGCAATAAGAATAAATATTGTAGTAAATTATATGTTTATTTTAATTCAATGCATTAGAATTAAAGCATCTTGTGTAAAATTAATTGTGAGTTCAATTTGGTGTAGCAAAGGCAGAGAACGAAATGGAAAAGTGAAATGAAGATGCAATGTTTTTATTTGTTTTAAATGTTTTAAAATAAACATGCAATTTAAGTGCTTTGCTTTAACCAAGGAAGAGCTATATTCGCTATTTTTATATTAAGCTTAACGAGCTGGACGGCGAACTGAAAAAAACTTCGCTAAAACCGACAATTCGCTATAGCTTAGTTCCGGCTATATGTATTCTTAAAAGTCTGACTTTTGACTAAAAATAATGTTCCAATGCACAATTATATAAAAAACTCACTCTGAATATGTCCATACGTATGAATAATTACAATTTACATACGGTAATAATATGATCAAATGTCTATATTTTTTAAGTTCATGCTGTACAAAAACAACATTATTGATGTGCAAAAATAAAAATTATATGTACAACTCTGTAAGTGTGTCAGGACTCTGCCAAGACTTGAACCTGGATTTCTTTTCTCGAAAAAAAAGTGTGTTTCTTTACACTACAGAGATCGCCCAGACATCACAAAAGAGTGTTCAAAACTAGGCAAAACTAATAAACATTTAGATTAAAACCTTTTCAAACTAAAACTATCACTGAAGTTTTTTAATACCCCTGCAAATGCATACCCCACAACTATATGCGCATCTCCACTTCATACTGATGCTTCTCACAAAGTTTGGCAAAAATCCATATATATCTATAGGACTTATGGAGAAATAGCGCACAAAATAATTTTTCTTAGAAAAATATTTAAGGGGCCAGAATTGACATCAAACACCACTGAACCAAAACCAAACTATGATGTGCGTATCTCCATATGATGCACGTTTCTCACACAGTTTGTTGAAACCCCATCAGGTGCATGGTTATAGTAGTTTCAGAGGACTAGTCGCTACAAGTTTTCATTATATAACTCTATGTAAACAAAGATGGCCGCTGGCGGCCATGTTTAACGTCAAATCACAATAATTTTTGACAAGGATTAACATCATAGATGGTCGCTGGCGGCCATGTTTAACGTCAAATCAAAATAATTTTTGACAAGGATCAACATCATGACTGTCATACTGATCATTTTAGAAAAAGTCCCATATCAATATCACTTATAGTTTTCAGGAAGTAGTCGGTACAAACTTTTATTTTGAAAATCTATTTTTAGCCATGGCGGCCATCTTGAATTTTCGGCCGACCTGAAATTTTGCAAGGATCAATTAGACATCAAGAGCAACATTCCTGTGAAGTTTCATGAAAATCAGTCGAGTAGTAGAGGAGTAGTCGCTACAAGTTTTTACTAGATAACTATATATATGCAAACAAAGATGGCTGATGGCTGCTGACAGCCATGTTTAACATCGAATCAAAAGGATTTTCGACAAGGACCAACATTATGTCATGCTGATCATTTTAGAAAAAGTCCCATATCAATATCACTTATAGTTTTCAAGACTACAAACTTGTTTTTTGAAAATCTATTTTTAGCTGTGGTGGCCATCTTGAATTTCCGACCAACCTGAACTTTTGCTAGGATCATTTAGACGTCAAGGGCAACATTCCTGTGAAGTTTCATGGAAAAATCCGTCGAGTAGTTTCAGAGGAGTAGTCGTTACAAGTTTTTACTAAATAACTCTATGTCAACAAAGATGGCCGCTGGCAGTTATGTTTAACGTCGAATCAAAACAATTTTCGACAAGGACCAACTTCATGTCATGCTGATCATTTTAGAAAAAGACCCATATCAATATCACTTAAGAGTTTTTAAGAAGTAGTCGCTACAAACTTGTTTTTTAAAAATCTATTTTTAGATTTGGCGGCCATCTTGGAATTCACATCAACATGAATTTTTGCTAGGATCAACTAGACTTCATGGGCAACATTTCTGTAAAGATTCATGAAATCCATTCAGTAGTTTCAGAGGAGTAGTCACTACAAAAAAAAGTTTACGGACGGACAGACAGAAGACGGACACCGCCCCACAGCATAAGCTCTGGTGATCTCTTATCAGTAGAGCTGTTTGTAAACCATCCACCCGTCCGTCTGTCCATCCATCCAATCTATCCTAATAAAAGTTATTGCATGGAAACCAAAATATGACCTGGCAACAGAGGGATGCTCATACTAAACACTAAATGCCTCCACATCTGCATTGCAGACTTGCCATAATATAAAACACACCAAATTACTGTTTTTATTTACTAAAATCACTCTGACATTGAAATAATTTAAAACATAAATCTGAAAATTACCTTTTGGACTAGGAAATAGTAAATTAATTATTAGTAGGAAAATATGAATATTTACATTATGCTTGGACGCGAATTCATGATCACGCGAATAAATCACAGACCCGGTGATGCACGAACTTAAAGTCACGCAGAAATAATGTGATTTACAGTATTCATGAATAAATATTCATACTCTGTATTCGTGATATGTATCATAATCGCCAGCTCTTGTATTCGTTATTGTCCTTAGAGTCCGGAAAACATTTATTTTGTCAATTATATTTCATCGGGCATATCTATGCAGGAAATTCTGGTGGTTTGGTGAACATTTTGCAAGAATGAAGCAAGATACGAATGTTGTAGCGGAGACCAGATGTGACCTATATTTCTATATAGAAGATCACAGTAACCTGACATTTTGCATAATGTTAGATCTATGCATATAAGGAACACAATGGTGGAATCTGGTGAAAATCCTGCAAGTAATGAAAAAAATATAAATAAATAAATGTTGTACGCACAGACAAACGAATGAATGGATGCACATACACCAAATCGGTAAATCAAATTACCGCATTTCCGCTAACAGTAGCACTTGGAAGATATATATATGCAAAATGAAAAGGGGGCAGTCTCTTATTAGTTTTTCCTTTTTTTTTATATTAATTTAGGGTTATATCTGTACTTAAAAGCAACTATGGCCAGACTGTATACCCCAAACTGAGCCTCAAATGTCATAACACTAAATCTTGTCTTTTTATTTTTCAAAAGATCGAAAATGTATTGAATTTTGAAGATGTTTTGAATTTTTTAATTTTCTAAGAAGGCATGGTTTCTAAAAAAAAAAGGTGGGGGTGCTTTTATTAGGGGAAATATTGTAGATGAAAAATATTTTGATAGAATGATGATGAAAATAGTTTATGACATTTTATGTTATAGAACTTGGGGCTGAAACTCGACCCCATCCCTTGCCAAAAGGTTTTCCCCCTCTTTTATTGAATAAAATTCTCCTCAGTCTCTAAAACAAGAGGGCCAAGATGGCCCTGAATCCATCACCTTAATGAGGCACAATATAGCATTTTAAACTAAATCAAGGGCCGTTACTTCGCTGTTACAGGTCCGATCTGGTTGTTTTTCGAACTTGTCCGTGCTTTCATTGATATTAGCAATCAGATAAAGTTTGGTAAAGATCAGATGAAAATTGAAGGCCCTATAGTCTTAATGAGGCAAAATATAGCATTTGTCCAATAGAGCTAAAAATCAAGATTCAAAAAGAAAGAGAAAAACAAATGTTTACCTCCAGTGGGATTTGAACCCACAGCTTTTAAGCTTCCCAGTGCAAGAAGTAATTCAAAGATTTTTGTATGGTGGCCATCGATCATGGATGTCACATTTAAAGGGACACTGTCTGTAACTTTTAGCTTATAAAACACCCAATAATTATGTTCGCAAACATTATACATTATTCAATTACATTATTCAATATTTACTAATCAAAAGCAAGATTGTTTGACAGAATTCAATCGCGGTACAAAAAAAAGCAAATCCACTTCGTGGGTTTGAACTCGCAGCTCAAACTCCGCAGTAAAAATAAGTGTGCTTGAGCGTAAAGTTGTCGGAACTCGCTCCCGACTGAGCTAAGCGGGCTCTACATATTACACAATACAAACTATTGTGAAAATCTAATGCGCTATAGAAGCCACGTGAACGCCAAAAGGTAAATATTGTGGGTCCCACTTTATTTACATTTAATAATTAAAACTTTTTTTTTTTCAAACTCACGAATGTATTCCTACATACTTCTTAGGGTCTATCCTCATGTTTTCATGTATACATTTCAATGAATAAGAGTCAGACAGTTATTTTGTTATGCTCAATATCTGCTTACTTACTGACAGTGTCCCTTTAACTTGTTTTAACAAATTTGAAAAACATTCATATAAGGCCAATTAAAATTATACCTGAGTTTACTGTAACCCGACCGACCCTCTGAAAACACCCCCGACTCCTTTTTATTTTATTGAAAAAAAAAGTAAATAAAAATAAAAAAAAAATAAAAAAATAAAAAAAAAGTTAAAAAAATAAAAACGTTCATTAGATCACGGTGCAATTTTCAATTTCGCGATGCGGTTTTGAAAGCGTGTGAATTTCACGGTATACTGTGCACAGAACTGGTATAAAACAGTCAAAATGGCATCTCCCAGTGCTGTTTTGGCTGTACAGTTTCAAAAATGTCAGCACATGGAAGCGCTAATGTTATGGCGTGCACTCTCCATAAAGAATCGATTGTTGAATTGTTTGACAAGTACCACAAACAGGTCGGTAAATGCCCCGAGTTCCAGGCCACCTGTCGTAAGTTTGTTTCTAAAACAGTAATATTAATGTGCATATGTTTACTTGCTTATCAGCACTAAGCATTGGCATCGACTACTACTGCATTATAACTTCTTGAAGAAGTATGCTGTTCGAGAATAATTTTCTGAACTCAACCTCAATATAGGCTCATAATAACTAACATCAGAAATTTATAAATATTTATTACTTTCTGATGTTAGAGAAGTAATATACATGTAAGTCAACACTTTTACAAAACTATTCAAATGGTCAATTAACATTTGACATTATAACTTTGAATATTTTTTTAGCTGTCTGGGAGGCAAGAACTGCTCTTGGTTACATGTATGTCAACCGCAGAAGTTGACTAACCTGTGGGTCCCCCATCCTTCCTGACGGTCATATACCGGTATTCAGGAAGAGCATGGAAGTCAAGTCACTCATAACATTTCAGGCCCCACTGGAGATCACACTGTATGGAGCTGGACTGATCCCAGCCGACTCATGTACTCATTGCTGTTGGAGCTGACCCTCTTTCGGACTTGCAGAAAACATTTAAAACTGTTTTACCCCTTGTAATAATTGCAAGTGTTTGGGAAAAGAGCCAGTTGTTACCAGGCCTTTTGGGAAACAATAAAACACACAATTTCATATTGTTATCTATTGTAGTTTTTAAAATACCACATTTTCCCATTCATCAAAGCTCATCCATCGCCACCTTAAATGTAACTTCGCCAAAAAAAAATAAAATAAAAAAATAAAATAAAATAAAATGCCTACCTACCTACCCTATTTTTTTCAGCAATGTTACATCAACACACAGGTATAATTTTATTTGGCCTAAGGATCATCCATGTGAAGTTTGGTCAAGTTTGGCCAAGCTGTTTCTGAGAAGAAAATTATCCCTATATACATGAAATAAGTCTATGTAAAACATGTGACCCCTGAGGCGGGGTCAAATGTGACCCCAGGTTCACTATTTGAACAAGCTTGGTAGAGGACCAGAAGCTTATAGTAAATGCAAAATATTAAACCTCTGGCTCTTGTAGTTTCAGAAGATTTTTTTTTTTTAAGTATTTACATTTGACACCTGTGGCGGGGCCAAATGTGACCCAAGGGTATCATGGCCTTAGATTCCCCGTGTACAGGAAGTAATTTAAAGATTTTTCTATTGCGACCATCTTGGATACCGTGTTTACCTAATTTTAATAAATTTGAAAAACATTCACCTAAGGATCATCCATGTGAAGTTTGGTCAAAATTGACCAAGTTTGACCAAGCTGTTTCTGAGATTAAAAAAAAAAATTCCCTATATTATAAGTCTTTGTAAAACATGTGACCTCTGGGGCAGGCCAAATGTGACCCCAGGATCACCATTTGCACAGAACCATAATCTTATGGTAAATGCAAAATATTAAACCTCTGGCTCTTGCTCTTGAGATTTTTAAAAAAAGTTTTTTCCTACATACAAGTCTATGTAAAACATGTGACCCCTAGGGAGGGGCCAAATGTGACCCCAGGGTCACCATTTGAACAAACTTGGTAAAAGACCATAAGCTTATAGTAAATGCAAAATATTAAACCTCTAGCTCCAGTGTGTTTTGGTTGGCTGTTTTTGTAGCCATTATTGGGCTATATTCCATGGTGCAATGCCAAAACATTTCTTTTTCCCCCATATTTTGAGACAAAAAATCCCAATTGAAAGGGGAAAAAAAAGTTTTAATGTACTGAGAACGAAACACTTTTAAATGCATCTGTTGACTTATTAAATAAAAGTCTGTTGACTTATTAAATGAAAGTTTTACTGTATTTTTTCCAATTTTATGAAAAATCGCGCTAAAATTAACTATCGCTACGGTATGTGTTATGTTCCCAAAGTATAGAAAAAAACACTGGGCTTTTGTAGTTTCAGAGAAGATTATTTTTTTCCCTATATAAGTCTATGTAAAACTGTGACCCCAGGGACGGGCCCAATTTTACCCCAGGGTCACCATTTGAACAAACTTAGTACAGGACCATTATAAGCTGATGCTACATACATGTAATACATGAAAGCTCTGCGCTTTATGGTTTAAGAGAAGAATATTTTTTAAGTCTTTTCCTATATAAGTCTGGGCAGGGATCACTCTAGGCCACGATTCCGCGATATTCTCGCATTAAAATCTCAAAAATCGCATGAAAAAAAGACAAATGGAACAAATTGTCGCATCGAATTCGGGAAAGCATTTTCACCATTTCGGTTCGTAATGCAAATATATTGATTTATGTTTTATTTCAAATCTCAAGTTAATTTGTTCAGATCCAATTATTCGCGATTAAAACATATAAAATTAAAAAATATCAAATTATTCGAAAACACATCAAAAGGAGATTATGTTTGTAAACCTCCGGTTCGCTTTTGCTTCGCGGACCCGGCGGTGTCAAAGTAAATCGATTGATTATGAATAAACATGGCCATTTTTATAATAATCTATCAACTTCTAGTCATGTCTGACCATAATCCCCCGATCTATAATGACGTGATTAACTATGTACTGGTGCAAACAATTAACTTTGAATTCGAAATCTTTGGTGAAAATGGTGAATGTCTCATTAAAATCAAGCTAATGGGACATTTGTCTCATTGAAATTCAATCCTAGGGTCATCCCTGCTAGGCCAAAAACAAAAATAGGTCTGTTTCTGGTATTTTGTCCCAGAAAATGAGGGTAGGTCGGTAGGATTTTTTTATTTTTAGAATTAATCCTTACTATACCAAATTCAAATCAAGAACATCGAAAGCATGTTTTCTTGGAACATATTACATAAAACGAGTGTTCCACAACACTAATACATGCCTTTTTTGGCCCTATGAAAAACATGCAAAATCTCAATATACAAACTGGATCCCCAGGGCACGGCCATTTTTTACCCCGGGGCATGGCCATTTTTGACCCGGGGACTTTATTTAAACAAACTTGATAGTCTAGGTGTTGGCGAACATTTTAAAAGAAAATCTGTCGAAATCTGTCCAGCAGTTCTTGAGAAGATTTTTTAAGGTTTCAACCATATATGATAATGGTGGCCATCTTGGATGTCGCGCTGCACTAATTTTAACAAATCTAAAAAGCATTCATCTAAGGATCATACATGTGAAGTTTGGTCAAAATTAATAAAATTCCTAGCATTTATTTCTTCTTATTATTTTACATATATTATCAATATAATCACCAGTTAGTAATATGCAACAACAACTCGCTTTATAATATTCTTATAATTAATATATAGGCAACAAAAAAAACACCACCGTTTCCGGTGGCCCAACCAACCCTATTTTTAAGGGTGAAAAACAAAACAAATAATTAAAAAAAAATAAAAAATTGTTCTGACCAATGATTTATCACAATATATCGAGGTAAACAGACATCACAGAGAAATTTTCAGTTGTATCATCAACTTGTATGGGGTTTATGAGATAAATACATGTAAAATCTCACAATATCTTGCTCCAAAAAAAAATAAATAATAATAATAAAAAAAAAAATGCCTACCGACCTACCCATTTTGTTAGAGCATGCAATAGGAAACACACCTATTTTTGTTTTGGCCTTAGTTATAAAGTGATCATAAAGGTGACGGCACACGTTTTTAAAAAATCATAATTGCCATATGTCTCTTTAAAGTAGCAATCCTGCCAACAGTAAAATTTTACATTGTACATCATTTCTAAAACTACTGGCGACAAGGTATATATTAATCTGAGCATTCTCTAACCTTACCTGCAGCACTTTTTACGATTTTGATATTTCATCTGGCTGTGTACAAAAGCCACAAAAAAAAAGAAAGAAAAAGACATTTAGTGTCACTCAGAGAATGCTCGGATTAGTTATATATATGACTTATGCATACTGAGAGGCCAAACTCTATATACACAATATAAAGATTAAAACAGTTTTAACCAACTAGACTGAAACCCGAAACTGGAGCGTCGAATTAAAAGTTACCATCTCATTTTACGCAAGTGGAGCGCTGTGGTCTAGTGGTAGACGTTGGACCCATGATCGTAACGCTGTTGGTTCGATCCCCGCCATTGCCATATGCGTTGTGTCCCTGAGAAAGACACTTTATCTGCATTTGCTTAGTACTGGTTCTACCCAGGAAGACATCGAGAGTGATTCATATAAGTTCATGGAGCTTTCGTTACAATCGATTTGAAATAAATAAGTTTAAACTAATTTTTAATACGCATATTCGATTACGGGTGTTTTTAAAACCTGTGAATAAACCTTTACTTTTAATTGGCACATATACATTATTATATAACTTGAAACACTTGCATAGAGTTTTGATACAAGGTTATGAAGTGTAATTTTACAATTATCTGGTGAGTTAGTTTCATTAAGCAGTTTTTATGATGTGAGGTGAATTTGCCTTTTCTTTGCAAACTCGGGCTAAAAAAGTACTGGAACTAGATATGCCCAGGTTACTGTATTATTTTTGCTTTTCTCATTTGTACATATGCTTAAATGCTATGTTTGCAGGATTTAAGAGGTGTGTGTGTGTGTGTGTGTGTGTGAGTGTGTGTGTGTGTAAGGTGTGGGTGACGGAGTCGTGGGGGCGTTAGTAGTGTGCTGTAAGTAATATTTCTAGCATAATTTTTCGAGTATATGCAATTTAAACGGGTTCGCGGGAGTAGTAGGCTTGAGAGTACAGTATAAATCGCATATGAGAAAAACATGCTATAAATGTTTTGTACCAGAGCCATTTATCCAAGTATGTGCGTGCAAGAAGTTTTAGGGCGTTGCAGTTTTCAGTATTTAGTAAACATAACAACTCGATCCAATCAAGAAATAGCATTATCACGTGGCATGAGCAGGACCCATGTTTTGATTATTGCAGCCAACCGCCTTTGTATATTATTGGGCAAGTGCAATGTCAAGGAGTGCTGTTTTGGTAATGGTATAGTCGTTTTGACTGACAGGTTGTGTGTAAAGATTACAACTGTGCACGCGTAAAATTGAGTAGACAACTGCCGAATCTGCCATTTATAGCACGGCTGAAATATACCGGCATTTATAGCACGGTTTAGGTGCAGACCTTCAGGTTTATGAAACTTATATCATAAGCAAGAACAAAGGAAAACCATTAGAGCTACGGTACAATATGCAATTATGGCCTTTTTCATATTTGGTAAGCATCATGCAGCAATATTCGGATATTAAAAAAAGTTGCACTTAAGTCCAATTTATTTTTAGCCAGGAAGTTTGGGTGGAGACATGTTCATGAAGTAAACCAAGTGGGAAAAAGTGTGGCCGGTGCGGGACTCGAACCCGGGACCCCTCGCTTACAGGGCAAGTGCTCTACCAACTGAGAACACCAGGCCACCGGGTAATCAATATCACCACACTCATATCCCTTTTAACAGCCACCCCAGTTTTTCCAGACCCCCTGTCCCGCATTCACCATGCTAACCCACATTCACCGATTTATCATTGTCAGTGAAATAAACCAAGGGTAAAAACTGTGGCTGGTACGGGACTAAAACCGAGGCCCCTCGCTTACAGGGAGAGAGAGTTCTCTACTGTAACCAACTGAGCTAACCGCACCCCCCTTGCCCCCATGGTATATGTGCAATATATATACTGATATACTGGCACTCCCACTATCTCCCCCCCCCCCCCACCCCCGCCCGCATGATACCTTGCCCCCATGGCATGGTATATTTGCAATATATATATACTGGCACTCTATCGAAAAACTATGGGTCCCCCCCCCCCCCCCCCCCCCACACACACTTTTTGCCCCATGGTACCTTGCCCCCATGGTATATTTGCAATATATATACTGGCACTCTATCGAAAAACTATGGGAACACGCTAGATAATTAAAGTATACTCACAAATAAAAGGCTCTTTAAGACTTTTCCTGAATGTGTTGGGTTGGTGGGTGGGGGAAACTGCTTCCCATGTCAGGCCCTGATTGCACATAACAGACACATATTTAACGCATGACATGATATCGCCTTTGTAACACAAATGTTGTACTACTTTAACATGTATGTGTTAGACCTGACACATGTTAATTGTTTTGATATACCTAGATTACCGTACACACTAGCAGGCCTAGATTGTTTACACTTTTATCGCGCCGTTTTATGACGTCATTAATGTGTTCCGTGAAGATAATATACTTATAGAAACAGCTGCTTCTTCTATAATAATTCTGCGGCAAATCGTTCGCACACGTATTGATACGTTTTATACTAAGATATAATTATTATTAGTCCTACGCAAGTGTATTAAGCGTCATGTATCAATTCACCGTTTGTCGTATAAACCATGTGTAAATCCGAAGAAAAACAACGAAATCTCAGCTCTATATATTAACACAAACTTCAATAAAAACGTATTAAAAGTTACCAATTACTGTCTTTAAATCGAAAATAAATAACAAAACATGCCAGCAACTTAAGTTCAAGGACAACTAATGAGTATTATTAGACTGAATTTAGCACGAAGACGCATGCGCAAAGACACGCGAAGACACAAAATGCGTTAACTTTAATTGGCAATTTTGCATAAAATTTACACAATTAACAATTAAAACTATGACCGATTGCTAGTAAATAATATTATTGATATTTAAGTTGGAATATTTTTATTAATACTGCCATTCTCGCAAAGTAATAGGCCCATAACTGAAGGCTACACTTGTTGAAATATCGCAACATTTTGAAATATGGATCATGTTGAAAGTGTATTGTACAGCCAAACGGAAGTATATCGTAATAAAACTCACGGTAATCGAAATGCCAATCTAATATGATGATACAAACCTGATATCATCACAACATTCAAAATAAAACCGGAGTTATAAGCTTTCTAAAACACAACGTATGCGTGGACTTTCCGAAGTGCGTGTGGATCTCACGTGACACCGGACATACCAGCACCCAGTATCAATATCCTTGGGTTATCTTAAAAAATCTAAATATTACAGTTTAGGAAACATATGTTATACATGGAGGTTCCCATGTAGTCCATCACCGATAGCCATATTTTGTTAAACATTAAGTATTTAGTAAGAATTATACATATTTATTTTACATCGATTTAACGAAAGATTTCTGAACATAAATGGGTAGAACCAGTACTAAGCAAATGCAGATACAGTGTCTTTCTCACGGATGCAACATATATGGTCATGGTGAGAATCGAACCTTCCATCCAGGATTCGGCATTCTACCACTAGCCCACAGCGATCCACATTTTATACACATTTACCATGTTTACAGTGATAATTGTTCATTATATTACTGTTTGTTTTACACAACAAAAATAGTGATTATAATTGTATATGTATGTGTACGTGACCCTTAACGCAACCCGGGATGTGTGTGTAGGGGTTGGGTGTATCAGGGGTTGATACGATCAAATGTACCACACACGCACACACACACATACATACACACGCGCACACGCACGTACACACGCAGAGAGAGGGTGCGTCACATTAGCATATTAATAGATACGATAGTATTGTCTTCTAGATCTTCTAGATCACCTCCCTCCATGTCGATCGTAAGAAATGAACTTAATCTACAAAGACAATGCATTTCCATCATGCTTACCTTCCGTGGCGGTAGAACTGCCAATTGACGACGTAATACGATAGTAAAAGACATACACAAATCCATTCGCCAAGGTAACGGTGTAGTTCTCCTGAAATACATGCATACACTAGAAATAAGCAAGCGCTAGATAATACAGGATTATATTTTATTTCAAGGAAACATCAACGTGTATATTCCTATTTTGGATTATATCTTGCAATATTTAAGAATCATACTATTATTTTCTTGCAAACAAATTCCCTACCAAGAGCCTACTCCTCCAACTCCCATCACCACCAAACCAGGCGATCTAGTGAATCGGAGTTATCCTGCGAGCAAGTCAAAACTAATCAATTGAACAAGTAGGGCACGATTCACGGATACTTTAACCACTGATTGGAGTACGTGTGCCACATGACGTACAGAAGACGTATTGAAGTAAATGTAACTCGCAAAGAATTATCGACACAAAATGGAATATTCATCAATTCTATTCCATTAAAGGCAACACCTCATCAGCAAAGACTTGCCTAACACACTGTAAATGGTCATAGACATACTTTATACCAGTACTGATCACACTAGACCAGCTGACGGATGTTGTCGGAGGGGGCTTCAATTAAGATAAGTATGAGCATTTCTGGATAACACTTCCAGAGGTCTTAGAGCATTGCATGGAATTCCGAAATGTTAACATCGAAGACAATGATGTGTGGCAAGCAATGGCAAAGGAAGCAAAATCGTCAAAGCAGGAATATTGTGTACAGCCCTTTGAAATGTTTGAGAAACTATGAAAATAGATAGTTGTGTTTGTTTGTATTGTATTTACGTCATTTCAACACATGTAAGGTTATATATGACGGTCGATTTTTTGTTGTGGTGGAGGCAGACCACCCACTTTCCTGGGTAAAACCAGTACTGTACACCTCCCGCCATCCGTAAGAATCGACACTTCCTCACTTACAAGTCGAGATACGAGTGGGATTCGAACCCGCAGCGTTGAGAGGCGAAGGAGGCAAGAAACATAGCCTAAGCATATGCTCTTCAGATAAAGATCAGTAAGCTAAGACAAAATGTAATGTTATATCTTGCATAGAATAGCTAGGTTTAACTCACCAGTTGTTACATTTGCGTGTGTATGTACACAAATAAAAGAGTATGAAGTGAACATTTGGGAACGGCCGAACACGATAAATACGAAATATTACAGTCTCGGTTTGATTGAGACTGGGATTTAATTTGTCCTAGTCTTTGGAAGACGTGTGTATTGCTAATTGTATTAAATCAATGCATATGTTTAGTGTTTCGTCAAGTATGTTTTATTTGAATTAAACAGCCTCTGTTTAATCTTGCCTCTGTTTAATCTCAGACGAGATATAAAGCTGAGGACTTTTTGAGACATCGGTTTCTTTTTCTCCTCGTATTTGAAAGACTTAATTCTTGCTTATACTGTTTACCAAAAGTAGATATAAAACTCGAACAGGAAACGTATCATTCAAGGACGACAGTCAACCACACACACATAGAGAAACAAAGAACAGCTTTAAAGATGAACAAAAAGCAAGATAAGAAACCACTAACACAAAAATAGTTGACAATAGGGCTACCGCCTTGAACGGTCAGTGGCGAAAAAGGCCGCTGTGGGTTTAAACCAGTTTCTAGGGTGCACCAAACCTCACTCTTACCCTATTGTCATCCCAATAAACGGGACAGTGTAAAATATATTTGTAAGGTTATAATCTCTCACGTCTAGGATTTCGTCAACAATAGTATAGAACATAAATAAGAGAATTAAGAATTATTGAGCATGAGGACTAACTAAACTCATTCAGAGATGGAACATATGTAAGTGTGTAAAACGATTAACCCCTGAATAGTATGTATATGTCCCAGTAGATATCTGCACTACCTTCACGATTTCCAAAAGACTTCATAAATATATGCTCTCCTTCAAGTATGTATGACAGTATACGCCTTTACTTACTGTGCATTACTAAGAGCGATTAATTTACTCATGATATATATAAATAGTTGAAAAACTAACGAAAAGAAATAAAAAGATTAAATATCATATCGTATTGCTTGATATACGATAACCTTCATGAATGTTAAATGATAGAGTTTAATTCAATGATAGTATGTTTTAAAAATAAATTGAAACGGTCGATGATTTCGGACAAACAGTTCATTGCTTACACGGTATAATTATATACAAAAGTATAGGTCTAGAGTGGGTAACACACTACATGATGTCATTGAGATATAGCCAAGATGTATACCTAGTATGATATACGATATGTTAATTATATATTGTATAAAGGAAAGGGCTCCGAAACAGATACTTGAGGCTCGCCGGCTTGAACTAATTTCGAATCTGGATAATTTGATATACATAGCGACGTTTGCATCTATACCATTTTGTTTGATTAAATAGAAAGTTTTTTCCCCAAACACGGTGAAATGCTTTGGAATTTTAGGCGAAGACTACATACATAAACTGCTTTGCATAAATGGTTTGACAAATGTGATGGTAACTGTCTAATAGAAGATAAACTGTAGAATGACCTGGTCGGAATCCAAATTAATTCACAAACATGAATACATTCCAAAGTAAAGATATATATATACATTTAAAATAATTCGATCCATAACCTTTCCCACGCAACTAAATTAAGAAATTGGTATGTAATAACCGGGGAATTCGATTTTCCGCTTACAACAATGATATAACAGCAGTTTTCCATAATTCGGAACAAGAAAAGTATAACGCATGCGTTATATGTAGACGATTTTTAATAATGAATTAGTTTGTGGAGGCTTTGTTCAAGTCTATACATGTAGTCGTCGATATGGAGATGACAGGAAGGTAAAGTGAAGAATTAAAAGATACTGTGTGAATACAGATATGTTTTCATTTGGTCTTAGGTAAACATTATAATACATGTTAAAGGGAACCTATTCAAGTATTTCAATGAAACGATTTACAACCTGATCTATTACAAAGGGAATTTCAGTGACCATGCTACAATATAATATAAAAGTCATATTTACTTAAATTTTACAAGTGATTATCATATGGGCCCTATTTATGTTCACGTTTTAGTTGTATTGAGGCTCAAAACCGCGTCGGAGTTGTCGTTAAGGCAATCAACTTTGCATTTTAAATGAATTATAAGTGATCTTATAGAAAAAAATTAATTCTTAACTTCTTTATTCATAACAATACTCAAATTTAAATGGGTGCCGAAACGTCTAGCTAAAAATTAAAATAGATGCCGAAATGGTTTGATGGCGAAACGTCTAGGTGCCGATCGTCTAGGTGTCGAAATGGTTTGGTGCCGAAACGTCCTGAATCGACCTTGATCACACAGACGCAAAAACTTGAGAATTGTCTGCATTTATTAATAAGCATTGTTCATGTA